>JAULCC010620848.1:0-10271 GCA_032358795.1 Nuttallia obscurata
ACTGATGTAAATGGCATACAGTTATATCCTGTCTTACATGGGTGTATTACTGATGTAAATGGCATACAGTTATATCCTGTCTTACATGGATTTATAACTGATGTAAATGGCATACAGTCATATCCTGTCTTACATGGGTTTATAACTGATGTAAATGACATTCAATCTATCCTGTCTTACATGGGTTTATAACTGATGTAAATGAAATACAATTATATCAAGTCTTACATGGGTTTATTACTGATGTAAACGGCATAAAACTATATCCTGTCTTACATGAGTTTATTACTGATGTAAATGGCATAAAGTTATATCCTGTCTAACATGGGTTTATTACTGATGTAAATGGTATAAAGTTATATCCTGTCTTATACGTGTTTATAACTGATGTAAATTGCATTAAATTATATTCTGCCTTTTACTTATGAATGAAAACTGTCTTTTCATAATAGAAATATTTGGCAATAAAATATGTTTAAATTAACAGCACTGACCTGGTTTCACATTGTGTGCACGTAATTCTAGGATTACGTAAAACTGCAGCGTTTTGTGGTAATTAATGGCAGTGCAGATTTCCTCGAAGACTTTTCTTACAGTCAATACAGATGAATAAATGATAACTGACGACATGTCTGTAGCCTTCAGGTTATGATCACAGTCTGACCCACCTGATAAAGCAGTGAAAGACAAATGACCAAATAGAAAAATCATTTTAACCTGCTAGCCCTGGTTCGTAGACGAGCGCTGTTACCGCCTGGTACGACTAAACCCCGCCCCCCCCCACCTTACACCAATTTAAAAAAAAAAGTTCCTAATGTACATAAGACCGACGGTCTCCGCGGCCATGTCTTATTTCGAACGACTATCCCAACAGAATTGCTGCTGTAGGTTATCCCATCACCAGGACTTGATTGGTCGAATTGTTCCATAACAGAAATGCTGTGCAAAGTTTAGCTCAGTGGTAGAGTGTTCGCTTTCGGTGTGGTGAGCTGTGGGTTCGATCCCCAGCAGAGTCAAACCAAGGAATTTGTTGGTAGTAATGGCTTTCCTTCTTTGGCGCCCAGGATTTGGGCATTGCGACTGTTTCGAAGGTGTCAGGATAAAGTTACTGATTGGGGTTCAGTCCCCGTGCATCAGTGCTTTACACTGGGTCGTAAAAGAACCATAGTTCTACAGAAGAGTTTTCTGTAACTGCTTCCCACCTTTTGGGACGTCCATTAACCCTAGATGACATAAATAGACGTTGAAAAAAAAAAAAAAAAATATAGCAACACGCACACTTCCTTCTCGGACCAATTAAGTTCTACTGGCTGTGTACTTTGTAAAACTGGTGAAGCATGTACAACTTGAATACCATGTAAAACTGGTGAAGCATGTACAACTTGAATACCATGTAAAACTGGTGAAGCATGTACAACTTGAATACCATGTAAAACTGGTAAAGCATGTACAACTTGAATACCATGTAAAACTGGTGAAGCATGTACAACTTGAATACCATGTAAAACTGGATGTTTTATGCCACAGGTTTTTGGAGGTAAGTATCTACGGCATAACACAGTTAACTGCCTTAATGTCTCACGGAACTATATAACATACATGTAACAACGCACACGTAAATTTAATGACTTTATCTTATTTAAAAATGTCCGCAGAATGCAGATTCTGTCAATTATTTCAGAGACTGAAGATGCAATAGCGATTTTAAATTCAAATTGTAGAAGTGCAGAAGATGTTTATCAAACAGACGTATGTCATTAAAGAAAGGATTGTACTGGATGATAGCATGTATTTTGAATAAAGATCCCATTTTAAAAACACTTGGGGCATATTTAAGAGCTATTAGAGTTGTTTGGTTTGATAGATTAACGGAATATCGTGTATGAGATATGCTGAGATAGCGAGGGTGTTATCTCTAATAGGATTTTGGTATCTTTGATACCGGCGTGTGCTCGACGGCCTAAATGTGTTTGTTCAACGAGATATTCAAATTTGCGAAGAAGATTATACACTATAAAACAAATGTAAGATTTTGGGATTTCTCAATCTGTAAATACTGGGTAACAGGTATAATAAAGTGATCTAGCCTAAGGGTGAGTACTTACATTGGTTATATGCCGGGATGGGTATACGTCTGATGTTTGATGAGATGGCAAATACAAGAAAGAATTTCACTGTAGCAACAACATGGTCTACATTGCGTCGTGTGTTTGAACATTTTAGTTTGCGATGAATGATAAATTATGATCATACGTCGATGTTACATTGAGTTAGGTTGCCCATTTCTTTTTCTAATACAATGTATGTGTAATAGTAAACTTTCTGTTTGAAATACCTATGCTGGCTTTGCAAGTTCATTGCTATGACATCACCAGTTGGTTCAGACACTTAAACATGTGACGGCACAAAGACTTTTAGTTGGAAATGATGTAAAAAGAAAGCTTGCTGGAGATGTAAAAGATAATAAGTAATTTAGTTAGAAGTGATGTAAATGGACAGCTTGCTGGGAGATGTAAAAGATAATAAGTCATGAAGTAAGAAGTGACGTAAAAAGGAAAGCTTGTTCGGAGGTGTAAAAGTTAATAAGTCATGTAGTTAGAAGTGACGTTAAAAGAAAGCTTGTTCGGGGTGTAGGAAATGATAAGACATGTAGTAAGAAATGACGTAAAAGGAAAGCTTGCTGTGAGATGTAAAAGATAATAACTTAATAGGTCATGTAGTTAGACGTGGCGTAAAAGGAAAGCTTGCTGGGAGACATAAAATATTATAAGTCATGTAATTAGAAGAGACATAAAAGGAAAGGCTTGCTGGGAGATCTATAAGATAAGTAATGTAGTTAGAAATGACGTAAAAGAAAAGATTGCTGGGATATGTAAAAGATAATAACTTATCAAGTCATGTACTTAGAAATGACGTAAAAGGAAAGCATGCTAGGAGATGTTTAAGATAATAAGACCTGTAGTTAGATGTGGCGTAAAAGGAAAGCTTGCTGGGAGATGTATAAAGATAATAAGTAATGTAGTTAGAAATGACGTAGAGAAAAGCTTGCTTGCATATGTATAAAATAATAACTTAATAAGTCATGTAGTCAGACGTGATGTAAAAAAAGCTTGCTGGGACATGTAAAAGAGAATAAGTCATGTAGTAAGCAGGGACGTAAAACGAAAGGTTGTTGGGAGATGTATGATAATAAGTATTGTAGTAAGAAATGACGTAAAAGAAAGGCTTGCTGGGACATGTATAAGATTATAAGTAGTGTAGTTAGAAATGATCTAAATGGAAACCTCCTGGGAGATGTATAAGATAAAACTTAATAAGACATGTAGTAAGACGTGACGTCAAAAGAAAGCTTGCTGTGAGATGTAAAAGATAATAAGTCATGTAGTTAGAAGCGACGTAAAAAGAAAGCTTGCCGGGAGATATATCAGATAATACGTAATGTAGTTAGAAATGACGAAAAAGAAAAGGTTGCTGGGAGATGTATAAGATAATCACTTAATAAGTCATGTAGTTGGACATGACGTAAAATGAAAGCTTGCTGGGAGATGTAAAAGATAATAAGTCATGTAGTAAGAAGTGACGTTAAAAGAAAGCTTGTTTGAGGGTGTAAAAAATGATAAGACATGTAGTTAGAAATGACGTAAAAGCAGAGCTTGCTAGGAGATGTAAAAGATAATAACTTAATAAGTCATGTAGTTAGACGTGACGTAACAGGAAAGCTTGCTTGGAGATGTTTAAGATAAAAAGTCATGTAGTGAGAAGAGACGTTAAAGGAAAGCTTGCTGGGAGATGTAAAAGATAATAAGTCATGTAGTTAGAAATGACATAAAAGAAAAGCTTGCTGGGACGTGTAAAAGATAATTACTTAATAAGTCATGTAGTTAGAAATGATGTAAAAGGAAAGGTTGTTGGGAGATGTATAAGATAATAGTCATGAAGTTAGAAATGACGTTAAATGAAAGCATGCTGGGAGATGTATAAGCTAATAAGTAATGTAGTTGGAAATGACGTAGAGGAAAGCTTGCTGGGAGATGTATAAGATAATTACTTAATTGGTAATGTAGGTAGAAATAAAAGGAACGCTTGTTGGGAGATGTATAAGATAATAAGTAATGTTGTTAGAAATGATGTAAAAGTAAAGCTTGCTGGCAGATGTATAAGATAAAACTTTAATAAGCCATGTAGTTAGACGTAACGTAAAAGTAAAGGTTGCTGGGAGATGTATAAGATAATAAGACATGTAGTTAGAAATGACGTTAAAGAAAAGCTTGCTGGGAGATGTTTAAGATAATAAGTAGTGTAGTTAGAAAATCTTGCTTGGAGATGTATAAGTTAATAATTAGTGTAGTTAAACGTAAAAGAAAAGCTTGCTAGGAGATGTATAAGGTAATAATTAGTGTAGTTAGAAAAGCTTGCTTGGAGATGTATAAGATAATAAAAAGTGTAGTTAGACGTAAAAGAAAAGCTTGCTAGGAGATGTATAAGATAATAAGTAGTGTAGTTAGAAATGATGTAAAAGGAAACCTCCTGAGAGATGTAAAAGATAATAACTTAATAAGACATGTAGTTAGACGTGACGTAAAAAAAACTTGCTTGGAGATGTATAAGATAATAAGTCATGTTGTTAGAAGCGACGTAAAAGGAAAGCTTGCTGGGAGATGTATAAGATAATAAGTAGTGTAGTTAGAAATGACGTAAAAGGAAAGCATGCTAGGAGATGTTTAAGATAATAAGTCATGTAGTTAGATGTGGCGTAAAAGGAAAGCTTGCTGGGAGATGTTTTAAGATAATAAGTAATGTAGTTAGAAATGACGTGAAGAAAAGCTTGCTGGCATATGTATAAAATAATAACTTAATAAGTCATGTAGTCAGACGTGATGTAAAAGAAAAGCTTGCTGGGACATGTAAAAGAGAATAAGTCATGTAGTAAGGAGTGACGTAAAAGGAAAGGTTGTAGGGAGAAGTATGATAATAAGTAATGTAGTTAGAATTGACGTAAAAGGAAAGCTTGCTGGGAGATGTATAAGATAATAAGTAGTGTAGTTAGAAATGATGTAAACGGAAACCTCCTGAGAGATGTATAAGATTATAACTTAATAAGACATGTAGTAAGACGTGACGTCAAAAGAAAGCTTGCTGGGAGATGTAAAAGATAATAAGTCATGTAGTTAGAAGCAACGTAAATGGAAAGCTTGCCGGGAGATAGATCAGATAATACGTTATGTAGTTAGAAATGACGAAAAAGAAAAGGTTGCTGGGAGATGTATAAGATAATCACTTAATAAGTCATGTAGTTGGACATGACGTAAAATGAAAGCTTGCTGGGAGACTTAAAAGTTAATAAGTCATGTAGTAAGAAGTGACGTTAAAAGAAAGCTTGTTCGAGGGTGTAGAAAATGATAAGACATGTAGTTAGAAAGGAGTTAAAAGAAAAGTTTTCTGGGAGATGTATAAGATAATAAGTAGTGTAGTTAGAAATGATGTAAAAGGAAACCTCCTGGGAGATGTATAAGATAATAACTTAATAAGACATGTAGTAAGCCGTGACGTCAAAAGAAAGCTTGCAGGGAGATGTATAAGATAATAAGTCATGTAGTTAGACGTAACGTAAAAGGAAATTTGCAGGGAGATGCATAAGATTATAAGTAATGTTGTTAGAAATGACGTAAAAGAAAAGCTTGATGAGAGATGTAAAAGATAATTACTTAATAAGTCATGTAGTTAGAAATGACGTAAAAGGAAAGCATGCTGGGAGATGTAAAAGATAATAATTAATGAAGTTAGAAATGACGTAAAAGTAAAGCTTGCCGTGAGATGTATAAGACAATACTTAAATAAGCCATGTAGTTAGACGTAACGTAAAAGGAAAGGTTGCAGGGAGATGTATAAGATAATAAGAAATGTAGTTAGAAATGACGTTAAAGAAAAGCTTGCTTGGAGATGTATAAGATAATAAGTAGTGTAGTTAGAAATGATGTAAAAGGAAACCTCCTGGGAGATGTATAAGATAATAACTTAATAAGACATGTAGTAAGCCGTGACGTCAAAAGAAAGCTTGCAGGGAGATGTATAAGATAATAAGTCATGTAGTTAGACGTAACGTAAAAGGAAATTTGCAGGGAGATGCATAAGATTATAAGTAATGTTGTTAGAAATGACGTAAAAGAAAAGCTTGATGAGAGATGTAAAAGATAATTACTTAATAAGTCATGTAGTTAGAAATGACGTAAAAGGAAAGCATGCTGGGAGATGTAAAAGATAATAATTAATGAAGTTAGAAATGACGTAAAAGTAAAGCTTGCCGTGAGATGTATAAGACAATACTTAAATAAGCCATGTAGTTAGACGTAACGTAAAAGGAAAGGTTGCAGGGAGATGTATAAGATAATAAGAAATGTAGTTAGAAATGACGTTAAAGAAAAGCTTGCTTGGAGATGTAAAAGATAATAAGAAATGTAGTTAGAAAAGCTTGCTGGGAGATGTATAAGATTATAAGTAGTGTAGTTAGAAATGATGTAAAAGGAAACCTCCTGAGAGATGTAAAAGATAATAACTTAATAAGACATGTAGTTAGACGTGACGTAAAAAGAAAGCCTGCTAGGAGATGTAAAAGATAATAAGTCATGTTGTTAGAAGCGACGTAAAATGAAAGCTTGCTGGGAGATGTATAAGATAATAAGTATTGTAGTTAGAAATGACGTAAAAGAAAAGCTTGCTGGGAGATGTAAAAGATAATAAGTCATGTTGTTAGAAGCGATGTAAAATGAAAGCTTGCTGGGAGATGTATAAGATTATAAGTAGTGTAGTTAGAAATGATGTAAAAGGAAACCTCCTGAGAGATGTAAAAGATAATAACTTAATAAGACATGTAGTTAGACGTGACGTAAAAGGAAAGCTTGCTGGGAGATGAATAAGATAATAAGTAGGGTAGTTAGAAATGACGTAAAAGTAAAAGCTTGCTGGGAGATGTATAAGATAATAAGTAGTGTAGTTAGAAATGACGTTAAAGAAAAGCTTGCTGGGAGATGTAAAAGATAATAAGTCATGTAGTTAGAAATGACGTAAAATGAAAGCGTGTTTGGAGGTGTAAAAAATGATAAGTCATGTAGTTAGAAGCGACGTAAAAAGAAAGCATGTTCGGAGGTGTAGAAAATGATGTCATGTAGTTAGAAGTGACGTAAAAAGAAAACTTGCTGGTAGATGTAGAAGGTAATAAGTCATGAAGTTAAAATTTTTTTTTTATCAAGTTTCATATTTGAACTAGGCTCATGAGTCTTTTTAGTAATAAGTAGACAAAGTAAGATGCCAAGAAGTCGAAGGTCGGTCATATAGTTAGAAATGGCGAGATCAGAAGATAACCAGTCGAAGGTGTTTACAATAATATCCTTGAAGTTTGAAATCCTTAAGTGAGAAGACAAGAAGTTAAACTTGTTTACCTTGTTGTATGACAGAGAAACCTTGTACCGTGAAGTTTTGGTTATTTCTAAAGCATTGTAATGAATTTAGAAGTCAGAAATATGAAAATCATGTTAGAATTAAAGAAGTGGTATGTTTAAGGCTTTCATAGTTTGTTTAAACATTCAGTTTTGCCTTAAAACGTTCGGCTCAGATTGGCCCTTCATAGATTTACCTCGTTTTAATACACATTGCAATGTCAACAAGGGGCTAAGGTAGGCTTGTGATAAACATCCGGTAAATTTAGCGCGAGATCTCAAACAAAACCTTGACTTTAAGTACTCACTTTCAAAATGTGTGCATAAAATTAAATCAACGCCTACTGTGTAATATTTTCAGGGTGCACAAAAAGGCTTTTGGCTTACATGTTACTTAATTTGCTGTGAAAATTTTATCACTAAGGTGATGTGCACCATGGTTGTCCCACTAAACAATGAAACTTCCTGTGTGAAAGGTATAATGGTACTACGACTTGTATCTTGACAATATGGTTGGCCTGATCGCCTAGTGTTATTTACACAAAAACGTCAATCTGGAGGTACGGGGTTTGAATCCCGGTCTGATGCTGGAAAACTGTTTGATAAACTCATATTACCAATCTTAAATTATGGGTCTGGAATATGG
The DNA here is from genome assembly GCA_032358795.1 of Nuttallia obscurata. Taxonomy (NCBI): domain Eukaryota; kingdom Metazoa; phylum Mollusca; class Bivalvia; order Cardiida; family Psammobiidae; genus Nuttallia; species Nuttallia obscurata. Next base: position 8,080 of record JAULCC010620848.1, read on the forward strand.
GGATTTTGTTGACCCTGTTGAGAAAATTATTTACAATTTTGCAAAAGAATACTCAGTGTAAAACAAAAAGCTGGAATTCACGAATAGAATCTTCTCCTGCTAAAGCAATATTTTATGTATTATTTGCAGATTTTGGTTTTAAATCATACCTTAACTATTAAAAAATTCCTGGTTACAGTTTCACAACTTAGACTGTCGTCTCACAGTCTTGCTATCGAAACAGGAGGATATACAAACAAATTAAAACATCCTTACATTTTGAAAGAAAATGTCAGATATGCAGAAAATTGAATAATGAATTTCACTTTTTTTTACATGTGATTAATATCAAAACCTCAGAAAAACTTACAAAGTATTACTGGTGTAGGTCAAATGCATTTAAACTAACTCAACTTAAGCAGTCAAATACAAAAAGCAAGTCAAAAATTGAAGTATGTTTATTTACAAAGCCTTGCTATAAAACATAGCTCATTGAATCATTGATAAAATAAACGCTGCAACTTAACTTAACTAGATTTAATTTAGATTTCTCTAGAAGACATGTTCAAAGTGCATTGATGATTTGTTAATTATAAATGTTAAAGTTTTACTTCTCTTGAAATAGTTGACAACAAATGAATGTATGTGTTGAAACTATTTATACATGTTCGTATGAAGGATTGCGCGTGCGTGCGCGTTAGCGTTCTTGCGCGGCCTTGTTTAAGTGTTAACATATTTTATTGCTTATACATGTACATAACAACATATAATTACATATAGTCACACATTCAATATATAAGGAAAAGGGTCCTTGTGAGTGGCTGTGAGTTTTTGTGTGTCCGTATTGATGTGTGTGTGTGCGTATGTGTGTGTGAGTGTGTGTGATTGTGCTGAAAGATAATGAAGATTTATTTATCAAACAAAAAAAATAATATTGCGCATGCTGCAATAAATGTATTATATTGCTAGAGCATATATGATAAATTATTATTACTTAACATATGAAGCATGTTAGAAAACTTCATACTACATTATACATACTGATGTAAAAGCATATTGTGAAGTTTATTACGTTCGTATGTTATATTTATACGACTCACGGACTTGTATCTTGTCTTATGAATGAAACAAAGAATTCATCTATAAACATATATATGTTGTTGTGAAGTGATAAGTTTATTCTACACTCGTTATTATGTCAAACCAAATTTTATTAAACTCGTTTGGGAAAGTATTATTCCTATTTATACGCATCACGGCTCGCATTATAACATTATATTAACGAATTTAATATATTTTGGTATGAATTGACAATAAATATAAGATATCCAATATCTTAGCAGCACGGATAAATAACACAGCTGATACTGCCATGATGTGAATCTTACCGTCGATCCATTCATTACAAGTTGATGATGATGATGATGTATTCGAAGGTTTAACGTCCCTCCTGAGCCCTGGGGGAGCAGCCGTCAGTATGGGAGTATACATTGAGTACACTCCCACGCTGACGGCTACGGGCCAGTCGGGTTTGGACGGTCCAAAAGGGTGTAATTTTGAAAATTTAAGTTGGAAGATTTAATTGCCAAAATGGGAATTAGTACTGGCGGTGCAATTTCGACCTAATTTCGCGTACTATTTCCCGTTTCATTACAAGTTTGACGCTCTGACCACTTATGTAGCGCGTATGCAATCGGTCGAAACACCTCGGAACCTTTTGGAAATAGCCGACATCTTCCGATTTTTTGTGCATGCTATATTATCTTACGATACATGTATGGTACATAACCATGACACAATGAGAGGTCATGCTATTTTTTTTATATTGTATTACTTTTTCTTTCCTTCTCTACGTTGTAGCTTAATAATACCCGATCCGTTATGACGGCCACATATGGTGTTATAACCATAAATGATAATGATAGACTCAGGTGTGGCTGTCTTGAGTGCATTCGGCCTTTCAATTTATCATTCTGACACTTTCTCTCCTCTTTGTTGAAATGTCCTCTATTCATATGTAGAAGAAAAGTTTCAGGTCGTACGACACATTCTTTACATTGTTGGATACGGTTTGTTTCGGATTGGACTTAAAGTAACTATCTGCATTTTCGCCTAAAACTTGTTTATTTTGTTGTATTGTTTTTGTTTATTTGGAATTTAACGTCGCTTTAACAGTATTTCAGTCATATCGCGACGTCCAGCTCATTACAGGT
>JAULCC010620859.1:0-10271 GCA_032358795.1 Nuttallia obscurata
CGGGGTTCAGCCCCCACGTGTATTAGTGCTATACACTGGGCACGTTAAAGAACCATAGTTCTCTACAGAAGAGTTCTATGTATCCGCTTCCCTCTTTCTGGGACGTCCATTAGCCCTAGCTGGCATAAAGTCACGTAAATCAAACAAACCAATAACAAACTAGTTTTCCTGACTGGTAATGTTAAGTGTTTGCAAGTGCATCTAAACTAGTCTTACTTACAGCTTACACGTTAGTAATTAGAGACAATATTTAGATATATGCCTAATCGCAAGCAACTTCATAATTTTAAATGACATCTTTATTTGATAAATGTACGGGTGCCATTTTCATCTTCATTTGATATGAATTTTACCTTAGCATGTTTCGAGATGTGACACTTGTTCTCTCTATTACTTTATGTTGCGATAGTGGACCGTCTTCGTTCAATTGCTTATTTTCATCTGTTTCAGATATGAGCATTGATGGGACAAAATATGTAAATTTGGGTAGTAAATTACATTTATCCTGTAATGCAACAGGAGTGTTACGTGCTCCGGAGAGTATAGACTGGTTCTTCGAGGGAAACAAAATACACCCTTCGCATCCAAGATGGCGCGGCAGAATTCACATAACAAAGCACAGATCAATAGCACAGAAATATTTTATAAGTGAACTGATAATTGAACATAGTACAATGATCGATAAAGGCAACTATGTGTGCCGGAGTTCGGAGATGAATATCAACAGCCTAAAGGTTCACGTGTTAAATGGTATAGTATTTTATTCTATAATAGTTTTAAGTTACTTAACAGAAGTTACGCATTGAACCTTATAACACAAATATTTAATGGAGTTTTGTCCTCCGCTCAATTTCATGTAGGGTTTTATGATACATATTCCTGTGACCAGGAATAAAACGTTTATAAGCTCATCAATCCTTGTATCACATTGTGTTTTGTGGTTTTGCTTTTTCACTTAGTTCAACACTTTGTTGCGATTGTTTTAAATCTTATTAATTTTACGCATGACAAATGAGAGACATATTTCGGTCTTGATTTAAACTTGCTGGCGTGTTATGTTTTGTTCTTTCGTAATAAGTTACAGTTGCGTTTCGCTTTATTTGTCAAAACTGTAGTCCACATGTTGTTTGTCATCACAATATTACGGTTGGTGGTCAGCTTGGCAAAATGTTCCGGCTTTGGATAACTAACAAATGCGCGATTGCATAACATGTCGAAAGATAATCCGAAATTGAATCCAGCTGAAGACAATCTTGATCATGGTTTCGCTGGTTGTCACACGCGTTCTTATGTAATTCGTTCTTTACTGAGATTTTCATTTTGTCTGTACGAGCTTTAAAAGCCTCTTCCTACTTTTTTTCGAGGAATGTATTTAAATTTGATTTTAACACTCAAATAAGTCAACAATATGTTGTACCTTTCTGAAATAAAAATGTTTAACTAAATAAGTCAAAGTATATACATCCTATTCGGGAAGGCTCCTGCTCTATACAAACTGACTTTATAGAACTAGTCTCATTTTTATATACAATTCACAATGTACAATTCTATTTAAAACAGCTGCAAAAGCAAACATAACCAGAGTGTCTTAAGTTGTTATTTTAGTACTGATATCCTATAATTTTGTATTCATTGTAGAACACCAATTCACTGGTTTAAAATCCTTCAGGTTTTTCTAACTATTTACACTAGCCATATAGTCTTCATCACGCAATGAAAACAAAATTACAGGAATTCAATCCTTTTTCTATATTTTAGGAAATACATGTATTCAATATCATAAGGTATTTATTAAATATACTTCAGAATAGTGTTATATAACGTCGATGTAGGACGTCACTAAATAAAAGTCGATGGCACAGTCAATGAAATGCCAACGAGGACCGTCACGTCATCATTAGTCCAACGTATGACGCAGCATCTTAAAACAAAATGTATATTAATATGTGTTGAAAGCCGTTGGCTTGTAGACCACTTTCGAGTGCGATTCCTGGGTAGAACCAGTACTTGGTGTCAACAAATGAAGGTCAGGAAAAGGCCTTCTTCGGGGTTCGAACCCGCAACCTCCAAAACGCAAGCGGACATAATACACTGTATCCACTACGCCACTGCGCCCTTCACCGAATTGAAGTTTCAAATTAAAAAAAACTGCACCAAACTGAAGTTTCCAATTCTGTCGTTTTATAACCTTATATATTTTTAGTTATATATTCTACCGAATAGCCACTTCACTTTACATGTATTAAGGCAATAACATGTAAATCAAAATTACACAGGCTAGTGTAAATGAATCTTATCACTTAATTTTAGTATATATGGCATTATACATTTTGACAATTTTCTAAATCCTTATTCCCATACTTATGCCGAATAAAAATGTCACCTACCCGATTATAGGTGACATTTTTATTCGGCATAAGTATGGGAATAAGGATTTAGAAAACACTATGATGATTTATTATCGTCCCTGTGATCTGCGATTGGAATATTGTTAGTCTCAACTGAAGTGGTATGTGATTTCAGATTTCATTTAACTTTCGACGGCTCTGTAACTAAATGTAAAATGTAAGATGACACATAGTGTATACTTTTAGAATGTATAACTCTTTACATAAAGAGGTTTAGTTTTGCAAAACGACAAGGTTTAAGGTTTTAATTGATAAATAAGCGTTATATTAACAAGCAATCTATTACGGTTGTTTTGAAAATGATTCCATCAAATCGAATTGTAAAACAGATAAAATGTTTATTTGATTTGAACTGTTATATAAAACAAATATATTTTATCGGATCAGTTAACAATCAAGTCATGTTATGATGTGTTTAATGTTACCTAATGCAAAAAGCGAAACAATGGAATTAACAATGCTAAATCATGTTTAAAACCAAAGCATCGCTTAACAGCAAAATTAAATACTCCTCGCATAGAAATTGGTAATACTGCATTCATTATATAGATTGCTAATGAATTATTAACCGTATCCAGACGATTGGCAACAGTTAAGATGCACGTGTTTCGAACGACGTTGAAATATTAATGCTTGAAAAAACACAACACATTTATAGGTTGTGATGGAAAAAAATATCCAGAATCATTTGTATGCAACTGGAAGAAAAACTCTTACTATTCGTTTTGACGTTATATCATTATTGATTTGTCTATATCCTGACTAGATGAATCAGTTTCTAGAAAAAATAAACATTTAAGAATACTTTTTTTATGGATGGTTAGTAAATGAAATAAACCACCCTAAATTAAACTAGAAATGTAATAAAAAACAATTCAGGTATTTTTTTCAGATGTATATTTCACAATAAATATGTAAATAGTACATTACTACTGTTCTTTTTCTGGTGACGTTCTGAAAACTAGGTCCTCTCCAAATGATTCAGTTTTCAGTCACAACTGTCATTGAAACCATATGTTTCCTTAGGATGATAGACGAATACATTCTTCTTTAAATTTCAGTTTTCTCACAAAAACTTTCGCATAACAGACACTAGATTTCGGTTTGAAATTTATTCAGATTTTCATGGAAACCGTTTTAAGTGAGGCTAGAATATTTAATGCTTTGTTGCAATCTAAGAACTTTGTGCATTTCTGTGCTAAATTTAACCTTGTCTGGTGCCTTTTTTCACTACATTCTACGTCCTACAAAAAAATAATGATATTTATATAAAATGTAGCCTATTGATGTATCTTTGTAAATACATTTTTACCTATTCCTGTCTACGTTGCAACTGCAATGGGTCAAATGAATATTTAAACAATTAATCAGTTCAAGAAATTTGATAATCTTTATAATAGATGTAATGACAAATTCAGTTGCGTTCAGTAAGTATGTGTGAAAACTTACGACTATAACGAGTTTCAGATAAAATGACGTTTCAAACAGAACAATTTTTCCAGCAAAGACTACAAATAGACGTCACAGTTTGTGATAAACAATAAAATATTTCATTTTAAATTCTAAATGTACAGAAAAATTGACATTCCAATTTACAGCCATTATGTTCGGAATTTAATTGCGTTTAAACCATATTTTATGTTTTGTGATTTTCACAAGAAGGATTATAAACATATAAATACAATCACACCGAATAAAAAAACATTTTATGTGGAAAAAGGCACGTAAATAAGGATTAGAATACATTCTCATTCGATGATTCATGCTTAAAACATGCTTTTAAATTGTAATTCAATCAGTAAAATCTGTATTAAATTCTAAATGATAACAAATTAATCGATTCCATTAGCTTCCTATTAACTTAAACGCCTGAACATTTGGTTTTAATTTGATTTGAGTGTAAAAGGCTCTGCAAAAGTTTAAACGTTTGTGTTATGTTGAATGTAAACGAAATTAGTGGTGCACGTACACTTGAAAGATTTGTAAACAAGTTTTTGATCAATCCAAATGGCCAGTTCGATAAGTTTCATTTTTCTTTGTAAAATTTACTTTGTTGTTTTGCCATGTAGGCACGTGTTGCATTTTCGGCACATTTGTATTGCTTTATGATGAAACACACACGATGTCGATGTACAACCCTCAGTTCTTTTTTCTTAATTAGATTTACAGCTTTAACCGTTATAATATTGCTAAGACTGGTTTGTGTCTATAATCTTACACTGAGTTTAATTTAGTTTTTTTTCGTGGCCGAGTGGTTATAGTCATTGACTTCCAATTTCTCAGTCCTCACCGCTGTGGGTTCAAATCCCGGTCTTGGCACTTCGGATTTTTCATGTGAGGAAGCCTTCCAGCTGGCTTGCGGTATGTCGGTGCTTTTACACTGGTGCACTCTGTGTCTGATATAGTGTACCAAGGTCCCCAGGTGTCTTCCTCCACCTGTAATGAGCTGGGCGTCGCGATATGACTGAAATACTGTTAATACGACGTTAAATTCCAATTAAATAAACAATTTAGTCTTATTGAATTAAAATTGACAATATTCAGTTAAGACTGGCTAAAAATTATTATTCAGTGGCCTAAACGTTCGAGTGCATGTGTATAAAATTAATGTTGTTAACCGAATGTTGTATTATTTACGTACTAAAGTAGAATTCTTTATTTGAGATTGTTTTAACCTTGTTGTTTTATTGAAACAAAAAAACTTTAAATGCATTTTCGATTAGCAAAAAAAGATACTATGTGTTTTTATTTGAAGGTAATAAGAACATATATCTAACGCTCTAAGTCGCTCTATTCAAGTAATGACGCTACAGTACATAAATAATTATTGGTATTTGTGAAGTGTGTAATTTCATTAGTCTTGTAATAAAACGGGCGTACGAATAAAACATGTGTGAACATAGAATATACATACATTGAGTTTAACATTTAGTAGCGGTCATTTGTTTATTTATGTAGCATACAACTAACTTTGTAATGACAGTTTGTATTACCGTTTTTAGATATACGATGGAGCAAACACACGTCGTAATCAAGGGTTCTTTACGAAGAAATAAAACTTTTACTATAAATGGATAACAAATACTTAAATGGAAAATTAAAAATATTACAGCTGCACATCGCAAATATTTTAACAACAATTACAATATCTGACAAAATTCAAACTTTATTTCTGACTTTTAAATTCTCTGATAACGATGGTGCTAATGAAAATACTATCAGAAATGCGCAAGAAATCTATTTACGGCTTGACTGAAAAGGGTTCGATTAGATTATATTAATTAATCACCTTGGTCTACTCACGCGACGAACATTTAGAAATATGAAAGTTGAAAGCATACATTCTTGTTGTGATCTAATAACCATTGATACAGCAGAATATCCAGAAAGTCTACTTCAATACCTAAACCAAAACTAATGTCGATATCTTCATTTTAAAGTGTTTCAGGTTTTGCATTTTTTCATTTCGTCAAAGGGTGTTTACCTATTTGAGGAAGACCTTGTTTAGTGCTTTGTCGTTGTTTTGCTAGGGAGTTTGAAAAGATGCAATATAATCAGCTAGCAGCGATCAAAGAAACATATGTACGAGTATTAGGCGGTTGAAATTGTTGTAAGGGTTTGACTATGTCAATAACGTACATTAAATAGGTGAAATAATCTAACAAATATGATAAGTCAATGAAGTCCATTTTACCAAGAAGCAACGCTAAATAGCTTGCTACAATCACATAGCAAGATGATCAACAACGCCATATAAGTGAATGTACGCAATGAATGCTTATACCAGTACCTTTTTCACGCTAAGCTTTAATGCCGCCACAAGATTCCAGGCATAATATAAATTATGCATTTTCAATTATGAACATTTATGAGAGTAGTTTACATGTCTTTGTTTAACGAGAGGTCGTAACAACACTGGTTTCACTTTGTAAATTTTACAGGTGCTCAGCGACAAGCAGTCTGAAACATATGTAAGAAAGTTAGAGAATGAATCATATAAGTAAATAAAAACAATTTAACTACCAACTGGCAATGAATTCTGAAATTGTTGACAACGAATACATATTTTTAGATCCAATGATACATCGAGGTGGTGTGCTGCTGAACTATAAATTCAGATTTGAAACTTTTATCGAAGACATTTTCTTACAATGTTGTAACGTTTTAAAACAGTTTAATGAGAAACAATTTAAGAATAATCACTTATTCTCAAAGTCGATCTATGTATGTTCACAGCGGTTGGTATAGAAATATCGTTCCAAAGGTATGTAGGTATAATTCTCCTTAAGCATCCTCTTTTCATAAATGGCTTACAATCTTACTTTTGTAATCATTCAAGACGTTTTGTTTCTATGTTATTAAATCAAACATGTTCTTGGATTAAAAGCATATGCTTTACAACATTGTTTAATAAGCTGTTTATAATATGTTTTATCTTCGTTTTCGTTTTTTATACGTTTTTACTTTTCTGCTTTCAGATCCAACTCTTATCAATAAAACAAGAAGAGGTAATTATTTAATCATGTCGAGTAATAAGGTCTGTGAACACTGACTTTAAGCCAGTTAGTTACTTTGATATGAACTATCTTAATAGTTCATAGCTCATTTATACGTTTGCTGTGGCATAGCCGTATGTTGAAATGTATGATTTGGTTGAACAACAAAATCACTTTATGACTGTTTGTTATATCTAAATACAAAGAAATGAGACACGCCTACTCAACAAAGGCTGTACACAATTCACCTACGCTCCCTAAACTGGAAACAATTTCAAGTCACAACTGATTACCATGTTAAACTTAGATTTGTCAAAGTGAAATATTGACATTGTGTATGATGTATGATATACTGAGTAAAATAAGTTATACCAAGTGTTAATTATTATAATGATAATCTGCAAACTCAAATATATGTTTACACTTATATCATAGTTGACAATACTTTTTTGTTGTTGTTTTGTCGTTGTTTCATGTCTGCTCTTTCAACATGGTAAATAAATCATGCATCATCAAGTATATTTTTATATTATTTGTACTATTTAACCAAAGGTAACACAAAAGTCAATTCCTACATACTATGTAATATCATAATAGACAATAAATTCTGTCGTTGTTTTGTCGTTGTTTCATGTCTACTCTTTCAACTTGATAAATAAATCATGCAATTACACTAACGACGAGGCTTATTATTTTACAGATTCGGTTGGTGAGTCGAAAGGAGCCGAGATCAGATCGTCTCATCCCGGAAATATCGGTATAGTACAATTCCAGAGCTACCTGCTAGTGCTGGTATACGCCATTATTGCAGTGGATACATATAAGGCATTAGTATTGAGATGAAAAATGGGTTATCCAAATGCCTACAAGTTTGATGGTAACAACCGTCTTATGACCAGTGCCTTCTCCATGATAATATTTAGTTGATTAGTTTTCACTCGAATGATATACTGAGCGTTTCAGATGTTATATGCGCATAATTAAACAAACTAAAAATGTAAGATATAATGCGCATATAATTATACATACTGAAAATTAAAGGCGTTATGTTACCACTGAGAAAGCTACTTCGATAACTTGGTGATACACCATGTTTATATGTAATTCCAGAAGCAACGACTCGATACTTTGAAACATCCAACGAGAGTTTCAGGATACAATTAATCGTTAGTGATTCAGCTATATCTGATTCTTGTTGATAGGATTATGATTTAAATAGCTCTAGCGACAGTAGCTTTCTGTGTTGGTATGATTGTGAAAGCCGCATTGGAAGTGAATACTTGTGAAAGGTACAAAACATCTGTAGTTATTAAAGCATTAGTACCACCGGATAAACATGTATAAATGTGTATGCTTACACATAAATATCATTTGACAGAGACAAATCAACGCAATAGTCCGGACGTTTTATACCTTCTTTAAGAATGGGTATGTGCTTGTATTTGCTTGAACATTCTACACTTCTACTCGCGTTTCTGTAAAGGCAGATAGGTGGAGATGAGATGCCTTAATATCTTGGGTGCGAAGTTGATCTGACTAAATAATGAGATAGATATACATATACATAGAGATGTTAAAGCAGTGACACCGGTTTCAGTGATAATAAAATCGAGCAGCGTAGGCATATGGCGTATAGGAAAAAGGCTTTTCAACACATGACTTACTTGAATAGATTTTATATTCAGTTTAAAGAACAATAGCGACATTGTAAATTTAGAACACTATATTGAATAGATATGCCTGAAACCTGTTGTATTTAACGAGGGGAAATCAAGGTTCTAGAGAAACAGTTACATCACTGTGGTTGAAACGCACTGTACATATTCATAATAACCCGGTCATGGAACTTAACGAAGTCTCTGCACACTTTATAGACGCTTTCATTCATTGAAACCATCATCATAATCACTACATTGGTCTCTTTCATTTTATATGATCAATTTCAATCTGTTTCACCGTTTTCATTTTTTTCAGGAGGTATACGGGTTTCTTAAGGTATCTTTAGTAACCATCAGTAGGAAACCACCATGAACACATATTGTATAACGTGGCAACACAACAAATGCAATGTGAGCTTTAAATGTTTTATTTGAATAAAATGCCTGCAGGAAAACCATATACGAGATTGCTTGGTCTGAACATGAGTCATGAGATCTCCAAGGAAAGTGACTTAGTGTAAAGTTTAACGCGTGTATGCCCTTAAATATATTTGACGGTGACTCAATCAACACTCGATTTAAAAACAACGCAACACACATGTGCGTGTGTGTATGTGTGTGTGGCGTCATCGAAAGTAGGCTAATTAGTTCGTAGTTCCTTTCTGCTTTAATATATATGTAAACCTTTTCAATGGAATTTCTAAGCAGAATTTTCAAATTTATAGACGTATGACACATAGTGTTTACAATAAGCATTAACTGATAAGTATGTGGCTGAATTTTCACTACATGCGATAACTGTCTGTTGAACCTTGAGTTTGTTTTAAAGCAATAAAGTCAGCAGATCCAGTAAAATAAATACCTGCTCACATTTTTGCTATTGTCCTTATCGAAATACGATGAAATGCAAGATGGTGATGCTTAATGTAGTAGAATCATAACATATGGAATAACATTTTGACCAGCATAATCAACAATGGCTTGAATGCTTGTATTTGGGGAATATGTATAAGAGATGTGATAAAGTTTTGCAGTCTAGATAAGTTTTTTGCTTGAGACCATACGCCGAAGAAGCTTTACGTCTGAGCGTATGTTAAGAGAAATACGATGTTTAATAAATTTGATACAGACAGGATCATAACCATTTCCACGTATGTCACTTTGTATATAAATGTTAGCAGGAAATCCGTAATAGATATATCTTGACACCAAACTTACATTGTTAATGTTAGCCGAATAACCGCTTTTTATGTTAATTTTTCTGCTCATCAAACATTTATTAGGCACTCATGAAAATTCGGTCACCCGGGGAGGTCACTCGGTTGTGACATATATCTGTAAACTACTTTAACTATTAGAAATACATAATGACTTGTTGGCAATGAATGTGTTTTAGTAAGTGTAAAACATCTAGTATAGGTTTAACATATTTGTGCTGCCTCGATGGCCTCTTACAAAGACAGCAATATATGTGCGTCTAAGCGTAAAAAAATTATATATTAAATGATTTCCTCATTCTCCACACATGAAGTCTTATATAAGAGATGTGTTCTTGTTTAGCAAAACAGGAGGTATATGATCAACGGGTACGTTTACTTACATTAAAACACAACAGTTTAGATTAACGTTGTTATTATTATTATTATTATTATTATTAAAACACAACAGTTTAGATTTACGTTGTTATTTTTTTAGTATTATTATTATTA
>JAULCC010620870.1:0-10271 GCA_032358795.1 Nuttallia obscurata
CCTTTCAGCATTTGATATTTCTGACAGAATAAAGTGTAGAAATGTGACAATAACCACTTAGTTTTGTTGGTAGTACTTACTCTACAACTGAACAGGTGAATATTGATAATGGTGTACAAACCTGTTTTAACAAAATACATGCTTTCTTTTATAATTAAAAGTTACAAAGTCAATTCGACATCTGCAACATAATTATTTTTTTGAATGAATGATTGTTTTACTATCTCCAGGTACATACTTGTAGACTGCATTAAAACATTTCCAAATTCAGAGATGCACTTAGTCAGTAACAAGCAACTTACATCTGCCCATGGCATACTTTGGTCACCCCTGAATAGGGAACTGGTCAATTCAACAGACAAACGTTTCTTGTAGTCCTGTGGTTTGTCTTCCGACATTCTGAACAAAACAGCTGCTGCGTATGTGGCTGAAAATAGTCATTAATCATTCAATACTGGTTTAAACTCATAAAATATGATAAATGCTTCAAGTGACATCTTAATGAATATTCATATAATATAAATAAATGAAGTTTGGGCTGAATCAATATCAAGCCTATGATCTCTATTATCCTTAATACAGTATTCATTATCTTTGAGAATATTTGAGTACTAAATATCAATTTTATATTTTAATTGCACTCCTAATTTTTACCACACATCTTATTTCAGTAAACTGACATTTCTCAAGAGGACTTCCCACACACATGCCTTATTTTAGCAATTTATAGCAACTTCTCAAAAGAACTTATGACGAGGTTATCTGTATGGTCAAGCTGAGGGTTTCACCCCAGACACTTGCTATCTCTACATGATATACAGTTATTTCATGGTTATTTGTTGTCCTTATGTGGAGGGGATAGATAACATCTCAACTGTTTCACTGAATGTCTCACTCGACACCAAGTGACGACAGTTTTGGCTGTTACTCAGATATCCATATAAAACTGTTGTACTACCCTATCAAACGATGATTTAAACCAAGTGTTAAGGACTTGAAATTGTTTGCCTTTAACACTTTCACGGCCATTGGCAAAAAAATGTATATACCAATGTTAGTCTGATTAACATTGCAGATTCTTTAAAGTCTGCATTACCCACCACTGAGTTAAATGTCTTCTACAACAGTTTACTGAAATACCTAGACAATATTGGAGAAATTTAGAATTTAGCAGAAATTTGTCAATTAGGCACCAAAAGGATCCTTTGTCTTTGTTTTGATTTATGCCCGAATCCGCCAGTTAGGGCTAATGGACATCCTAGAGAGAAGGAAGCCGATACACAGAACTCTTCTGTAGAGATCTATGGTTCTTTAACGTGCCCAGTGTATAGCAATGATACAACTGGGGGCTGTACCCCGGCCAGTCACTTTATCCCGACACCTACAAACCAGTCGTAATGCTAACCCTGAATCCCGAGCATCAAGGAGGGAAGCCATTAATACCATTTTTAAAGTCTTTGGTATGACCCGGTCGGGGATGGAAACCGTAGCCTCCCGCATCTGAAGCAGACGCTCTACCACTTGGGCTAAAAGGGCAGTTCATTGCGGTGTCTACTAAAGTATCAAAAGGATCAAAACTAACATATACATTTAAATGCGGTCTCGGAGCTTTTTTCAGCATTATGGGACAGTGACCTAGACACCTGGAATTTGGAATTTTAGTGTGGAAACGCTCAAAATTAGGAATTTTAAGTGATATTTTGCTATAGTTAAAAAATGTAAAGCATCATTCTGGTTATGAATTAAGCTTTACTGATATTATCATTGATCAATAACCTACCAGTTCAAGATTATATTTCACATGTTATACAAACAGTTTTAATTTCACCGGACTTGAAACTTGGAATTTTCCTCACACAACTTGGAAAAAACCCATACTTTTTGGCATTGGGATTATAACCCAATAATGGCTATAAAACTGGCTGAAAAAAGCCCTGCTGTCTTAATATAAAATGTGTAAAATTCCAAAGATATGAGAGAGAGACAGCAGGTGGTATCTAAACAGTTCTGACTTTCAAGTAGTAAATGTGACTAACAACTAATCTTTATATGCACTTCTAAAGGAAACATTTGCCTTTCTGCAATACAAAGTCAGTAATGGGCTGACTACCTGTATAAAAGTCAGCACTGGACAAAATGTGGATAACAAACTTTGTTTTTACCAAATAACGATTAACTTTCTTATTTTTGAAATGACATACATTTAAAAGTTAATCTTACCATTGAAAAAAGTCGTAAAAGAAATTATCCATGACATTAATAATTAAGTAGAGCAAAAAAAAGTCAGAGTTTCTAAAGACTCCCATCTTTGTTAAATTCAATGAGGCCATTTGAATCTATCTGCCTTGTAGACTTACCAACTCCTTCATTCCTAGAGTGTAACAGTTCTGTCAGTGGAGCTGTGGCTCCTTCCTGTTCTATCAACTCAGCCCCTTCTTTGTCTGAGGCCAGCTCACAAAGAACACCAGCAGCTACTCTCTGTATGTTTTCAACAGGGGAATACAGCAGCTGCAATCAAATACAAACACATCATATCAACACTTATCACATAAATTAGCTCCTGGGAGTGACATAAAGCAGTTACATAAATATCATATGTAACTAGTTACATAAATATAACTCGAAACCGGTTAAAAAAACGCGCTCAGCGTACATTTTTGTGCAATTTTCTTAAAGTTACTCTTCATGTGATAAATAGAATCTTATATTCATCATTATTCAACATGATTTTCATGAAACTCCCTGACTAAAATCATATGACACTCACCAAGGCTCGTGTCATATGTTTTTTAGTCAACTCGTTTCATAAATATGATATTGAATAAACACTCATGTAAAATCCTCTATTAAGGCTAGTTTATCAAGAAAAATTCAATTTCCAGCTATGTCTTTGAAGTCAGACAAGGAATTATCTCTAAACTATAAGTTTGACCTGGAAGAAAACATCAGAAACATCACTAACAAGTCCTAAATGCCATCTATATATAGGTTTAATCCAAAATCCAATTACTACTGAAATGAGATTGATTTTGTCTGCAGCATGCCTCGTCTCAACCAGTTATTTATCCACAACTTAAAAGACTGATGTTTCCGGTTTTTTTATATCAGGGTCTTAGGTATGAAAACTCTTGAACATGGAATCATTCTCACTCTCACAAATCTTCTACTGTGATTGGCTTAAACAAATCACATGATAAATTTTAACCAATGAAATTAAACATGCTCATTTCTTTATTAATTTGGGCACTGGGCCAATATCATTAAAATAAAATTTTTACTATTCACGTTAAGATCCGACAACGAACAGTAGAAGGTCACCTTCAGCGACCTCGGATCTTTCCTTTTTGATATATTTAGTTAATTTTGGTAAACCTATCAAAACCGTCCTTACAAACCTCATTCATCAGCTTTCATTGTTACTCAATTGGAACACTCGCAAATTATCTGATTGACATTTACTTTAACGACTATTTGATAGGCTGATTGGAAAATCAGCTGATAGATAGCTCATTGTCAAGATCTTACTGTGAATGGTATAGATTTGATTTTAATGACATTGGACACGTGGCTTGTCTTATATAACATTGTAAAGAAAGACAAGAACTATTGTAATTTTAGATCTAAATATACCATTTTGCAATAGGAAGCTTATTCTTATACTAGGAAACCTGTTAAAACACTCCTGTGTGGAAAGTGAGAAATGCAATAAATCCAACAAATATTGTTGTATCATGTGTTATAATACTGGTCCTTGGTTATCTTTATATATTCAATTATGGTTAAACTAAATAGTATATCTACCTGAACAAACAGCGGTATACAGTTCAGACCCCTGATGACGGCTCTGTTGTGAGCCTCTCTGGCCAGAATGTGTAAAGCTCCAACTGTGCCTTCAACAATTTCCTCCATTCTGACTCCATCTACATATCCTGAACCTTGACCATTGGAGCTGATAGAGGCTCTCTGTAAATATAAAAATCCCTAGCTCATATTAAGTATTGCTTAAGTAAAAGCTGCTAATTTAAGATAGCTGTTAGTTTTCATTTTTGTTCCTTTGGCCTTTGGTTTTTTTTTCTGCCCTGCCAGTATTAATCAGGATTATGCATTGAATTGTTTTCCTAGTGATTTAAATTATGTATATAAATTATGTACAGGCATGTTTGAGCTTAAAAATAAAATAGATTATTATAAAAAAAAAACTAATAAGAACTGAGTCAGAAGATACTTCACTGGTGTGATAATCAATTTCTTGCGCTCTTAGCTTTTGTCAAATTGTGTTTAAATATTTAGAAAAATCATGTTACATCTAAATATGTGTATTACAGTAAACAAATGCAACAGCTCACTGGAAAAAGTTTTGCAAAGGTATAACTCATCAAATCATATCCAAAGTGATTATGAACGACTATGTGTAGTACTTGTAGTATAGCCATATCTAATGATATTTCCTTTCCATACATGGACATTTCTACATTGTCCCTATCAAGTTTAACATTGCAATTTATCTGAGAGGACTATAGAAACTAAAACGTTCATGAATATTTAGAAAAATTTACTTTATAAATTTTAATGAATAATTGACATTATTGCTGAGAAATAAAATCATTTTACGGATGAAAAAAGATTTTACCCTCTGTGTGTCTTGGTGTGCTCTGATCATAAGTTGAACAATTCTGGGTAGAGCCCCATGCTCTCGGAGAGGAGCATGGTTGGCCGGACAGAGAGCCAGATTACGAATAAGTCCAACCACTGCCTTGATTAGGGGCCATCTGCTTGGTGGGTGGAGAAGCTTCACTAACACTGGTAAACCATAATGTAGGCGGACTGCATTCTGAGCCATCTCTGCCTCATGATGGCGCGCTGTCAAATGACGCAAGGCACACACCTACAAAACAAAGTTAATATCTTAATGTACAGTTTGCTGTCAACATATCTGAATGTCAGTTCTTCAGTTGCTTTAAGTATGGTTTTGGCTCATGTTTATTTAAAAGTAAATTTATGCAATATATAATTCAACTTTTATTTGCATGAAAAAGCCTATCAAAATTACTATAAAAATTCTGCTTTTTTTGCTTTGTAGTTCTATAGCTATAATTAAAACACTTTAAAGTCTGTTAAAACAAACATTAGCATTCACACTGGCCCTGAATACAATCATAATCTGTTATATTATATATAGTTAAAAATATAATTTAAATCAAAAGATTAATAAAATATCTTCTTTTGCAATGAAATGAACTTCATATGGAACTTTGAATACTGATTACAGAGAAAACATTACAGCGACATATCATACTTACAGCAGGTTCTGTGATATCTTCTCTGTCTCCTGCTTGTAGGATTGTCCTCACCAAAGCCTCAATACCGCCCACCTGGCACACGGTCAATTTGTTACGAAGATTGTTACAGGTCAAGTTTGACAAAATTCCAGCTGCGCATGTGACAACATTGACGTCATTGGAGGACAACAGTTGCACCAACATTTGCAGTAGACCTTCCATGTTGTCACTCTTGGTGGCAGCATCTGACAAGTTCCTCAGGGTCCACAAGCAGTTCTGTACAAGTCTCTGGCTACCGTGCCCAAGGTGCATAGCTAAGGCCTGCATTCCACCTGGAAACATACACAGAGTCACCAAGTTAGTTTGAAATAAGTTATTTCAGCTTGGTACTACTGAATGACTCTTGCTTACAGAAATAGTTTCAAAATTGTTTCCATGGAAGTAACGAGTAATTGGAGTCTAATGAGAGTCATGCAAAGACCCACCCCTTCCCTTTGAAGCTTGACCCAGCGACTTGAGAGTATTCTACAGCCATCTGCATTACAGTTACACAGTTGATTTAACCAAGAATTCTTAGAGACATATCATAATGGAAATGCATCAAAACCTTGTCCAGAGCATGAGACATCTTACAACTGAAACATGTTTGCATAAATGAGAAAAAATGATATATAACATTCCGTCCATAGCTCTCACCTGCTTCAACAACCGCTGGTTTGTTACTGGCACATACGGACAACACCTTCAGCACACGTGAGGTGGTCCACAAAAGTTTCTCGTATGTGTAAGATCTCATTAT
This sequence comes from Nuttallia obscurata, assembly GCA_032358795.1. Taxonomy (NCBI): domain Eukaryota; kingdom Metazoa; phylum Mollusca; class Bivalvia; order Cardiida; family Psammobiidae; genus Nuttallia; species Nuttallia obscurata. The sequence goes on from JAULCC010620870.1 coordinate 6,079, forward strand.
TCGAACAAGTTCCCCTGGACCTCCACTAGCCAGGATGATAAGCTGAAACAACAACACTCTGGTTACAATTTTTTTTCTCTATCTATATCAAGCTACGACATTTATTGATATGACCATTTGAAAACTGGTATAGAAGTTAAAAAAATCTTTTTGTTATGAAGTCTAGGCTTGTTTATAACATTTAAAATGTCTGATGGTATTGGAGTTTAGATCAAAACTATTTAACATGCCTTATTGGATATTCTCAACCTTCAGAGGTTCATGTATCATTATTTTTTTACATTCATGTATTGACGTCGGGAGTTAAAATTTTTATTAAACAATTCCATAAGTTTTTTTAAAACAAAAACTACCGAAACTCTACAGCTCAACTATGCCATATTTTAATTCTTCACAAAAGAATTCCTACCTCTCTAATTTCATGTAAAAGATTTTGATACTCTACAAAGTTTTGGTTTAAGTGCTTACTTTGCTTTCTTGGTTGCCATAAGCTAAAATTTGGAGACAGTCTGTTGTAATTGCCAAAAATTTGACATTGTTCCTCTGCAGTAGAGCAACCATCTTCTGCAGACCTCCAGCAAGTCGAACTGCCATCTTGGAGCCTTCTTGGTGAAGTAATAGGTTATGGAGTGTGGTGATTGCATAGAATAGCACAGATTCTATGGGGTTACTGAAACACAAATTCAATTCACTGATGTTTGACAAATGCACAACAATAAGAATCCTGAAAATGTTTATAGTACCAATAGATTCCTTCACACACAATAATGAATTAATTTGATTCCTCTGTGAACTGTTATTTTAAACTGTTAGTTTGAGCGACCTGTTATCTTTTTTGAGTTTTTTAATTATTACCTACTGGCCTTTTAAGTTCTTAATAAATCACCACAAAAACACTTATGGTGCACTTAAGGATAATGACAGTGTTTTAAAACTACATGATAACAAGGTGTGCACTAGTGTTTTCAGAACTGTTTTGTCAGTGGCTGATTAAACAAATAAATCTTAATGAATGTGATTTGTGTTGTTTAATCATTTTAGCAGAGTCAACATTCTTATTGAGGCTTAACGAAACAATTGCAGATCATATCTATCTTATCCTAGTGTATGATACATGTATACTATATTGTGTAAACTGTTTTACACGAGTGCTGGCAAAACTTTCAAGATTTCACCTACGGTAGATATATCTTTATGCTGATCTATCAAATAAGGGTATCTTTTCTTGTTATTGCATTGTAAATACCTTAAAAGTTTAACGAGAGCTGGAATGCCACCCGACTTGAAGATTGCCAACAGTCCCTGTCTGTGATGTGACAGGTTGTGTAGTGTACCAGCCGCACACCGTGTTGTCTCCATGTCATTGGTGTTGCTCATAGCTCGAACAAGGGCAGCAACCATCTGTGGTGAATTCATAATTGCCTGACGACTAGCTTCTTTTTTGGACAATTGATGCACCATCATGGCTGCCTGGCTGACAACAACTTGATCGTCATCACACAGAAGCTTTGTGAGCTCTGGAATTGCTCTGGTGGCCAAGTCCGCATCATCCTGAAGATAATTGGGAAGTTTTATTAACATGTTTATCTTAACAAAAATGAGATACATTACAAACTGTTAACTGTTACAGGACAAATCTGGATTACTTTAAGTAAAGCACCATAGAGCGTATGTCTAATATGAAAGAGTGCTATGTAAATATAAAAAACAAAATCTTTATTAACTACTGTGGCGATGATCTTTTTTTTCACTGGGGACTATAACTTGGGTTTTGAAAAAAGTATTTTACCAGTTATTTCTTCTCAGTTACTTGACTGATATGATTCATTTTGCCAAAAGTATTTTTGAAATCAAAGTGTAATTCTAATCTCATGTAAGCCCTGAACTTATTCATATCTATGTCTCGAAAAAAAATGAAGCATGTCTGCTTGAACTTTAAACAAAGTCTTCTGCAGTTTCTCACCTGGTAATTTATCAAGTTGACAACGGCATGTTTTAACATTTGTGAGGGTTCTGCCAGCCTCTGGACAGCTGTTGGCTGATCAGGGTGGATCTGTGTTGAGGGAATCTGCAGCCCTTCTTCCAGGGTTTCTGGGAACATGGCTTCTCTGACACGATGGGAACGGGTCTGGTTCAGTTGTTGATTCATATCTGATAATGTAAATAAATAGTATGGATTAGAACAAGGACACATTTGTTGACAAAGCTAACAAGAGCTCTGTAGCCTTTTATTCCATTAAATTGATAGTATTGTATTTATTGACTTTTTATTATATTTAAGTCTTAATCTTCACTTGATGGTTTTGTTAAGACCCAAATTTGTGAACAGTACAAAAGATAAAGACTGAAAATTAAATAGAAACTGGGAATTTTCTTTTTTCAACAATGAGAAATTATATTTATAACTCATCTTCCAAATTCTTTAATTTGCTTGAGTAAAGGGTGGCCTTGTAATTTATTTGCTGCTGTTTTTGTTATCAAATATTAACACAGAGCCAATTTTACTAAATTTGACTGAAAAATCAAAATTAATATTGACACCCGACACTTACCATCCACTTGTTCCTGTGTAAATCCTGGTCCCATACCCTGATCACCCCAGTTAAACAACATCCTTGAGGCGTCCATGTTTTCTGGTTCTTCCATCTCTTCCACATGGCTCTTGCCACTAAGTGATGGCGCCTGAAAAATACAGGGAACATGTGTAACCTATATGTGCCTTTTGAAGTTTACATGTTAGGATATATCAAAGGATAATCATGTTATTTCTTTGCAAGGGTGTAACAGTGTTGTAGTTCTAGTGACAGCTATTCGAGCACAAGTTTGAAAAACACAATAGGTGTTCCTTATTTCTTGAGGGCAATTCAGTTTTTCAGTTAAGTTTTAAGCATATTTATTCTAGCTTGATTATGTTGAAAGCCTATGGCTTATAGAAACACTTGTAGAGTCTGTTTCCTGGTTAGAACCAGTACTTGATGTCAACAAATGAAGGTCATGAAAAGGCCCCCTTCGAACTCGAACCTACAACCTCCTGTACACAAGGCGGACAACATATCCATTACGCTACTGCTTCAGTATGTCATATCACCCTTCCTTGTTTTTTGGTGACCTCACATATATAATTAAAATCTTACATACATTAATATAATATATTCATCTTACAAATTCAAGTAGTAATGGCGCCTCTATAGAAGAGTCTTGTTATTCAGCTGGGGACTTAAGAAAATGGTTGAAAAGCAGTATTTTCCTTTAGCTTTGCCCTAGCACCGACCATAAGGGGACTGGGTACATTACCTGTGTTGTGGCCCCTGACTGGATTCCTGAATCTCCCATATACTGGTTCTGCTGCCACATCAGTGTTTGTTGTTGCTTGTTGTCCATCTGCATGTCCGATAGGTCCATGAAATTTCCTCCAGGGGCTACTGTAAAACAAAAAAAATCCACCTTAGTGTCCACAGCAAACAAATGTATGTAGGAACCTTTTCATCTGAGTCTACAAATTTGTATTTGGAAATATCATCCACATGAAACTTTCCTGAACGTACAAATGCACTGATTCACTAGGGAAGCTTTCGGTTTAAATAAAAATATACCCCTTCATGTCACTATTGACCATGTTGCTGTGTTAACAACTAACACCTCTCCTTTTTTTGTCTTCTCAAATACTCCTCTCAAATAGTTCCATCTAGGTACAACCTCCTCACTGACAGTAATCAGGAGATAGATGCCTTCAACATTATGTATTTGTATAAAAGATCAATATTTCCCTTTAAAGGATCAAAACCCAAACACTCCCACATAACATCCCGTACCCCAGAGGCAGTTTGATGGCGTGTGCTGACAGGGGTATGACACATGTATGATGAAGATTATACTTACTTCCCCTGGAGCTGGCTTGTTGGTTCATGTTGTATGTACTCATGATTTTTGTCTATGCTCAATGGCTCTGAAAATAGACAGAATCAAAGTACTGATAGTACTGATGATGGGTTCAACCTGTGATGCTGGGATATTAAGAAAACAAGGCATTTTTATTATAAAGATTAAATGAAACCATTATACGTTTGTAAGAAAAGGGTTAACGTTAAAAAACAAGTAACAAAACAAATACTAGGACTGTGAATGGCAAACATACAAATCAGATAATTTCAGCTACATATATATCGAGCGCCGCAAAATATATATCGAGCGCC
>JAULCC010620893.1:0-10271 GCA_032358795.1 Nuttallia obscurata
ATACATCACAGACGACGACGAATGTTTGTACGACAGAATTTAAGAAAAAAATACGAATTTTCGTACGAAGTTTAATAAAACGGCCCCTAGGTCGGTAATTGCAAGTCGGGGTCAAACGGATTGAAAACAAACTAGATATATTAAAATCTCTGAGTAAAGCCATGTCATCGGAGCTAGACGTGCTTGTCAACTATTCTGGAAGTCTGTACATCCGATACGCCCCATCACCACCCCTAACATCAAATAAATTAATCTCAAGGGATGAATAAAAAAATCCACAAAATTAACGCACGTAAAGTAACTGCAAAAGTACTAATCAAACAGAAGAAAAAATGTTAATGGTAAAAAGTAATTTATCCAGTTTTATTCACCAAGCGGATCTTTTAACATGCTGTGAGCCTATATAGACGGGTAACATAATAGTAAATGGACAGTGTATACCCAGACCACCCTTTCTATATAATACATGTACAATCATATCCGGCAACATTCGAACTATTGAGAAATTACCGCTCGATGTGATGACACTGACCGATAAATCAACAGTGTACCGAGCTTTTAGTTTGAAACATTTTCCGAAAGTTTTGCGAAGTTTCGAAAGTTGAATTGGGACAGGCGATATTTCTCAGAGAAGTGCCAAATATCTCGTATTTTGTTTGTCAAGTTCTGTCCTTCCTCAATATAACGTAAATTATCTATATGATACGACAGTATAATTATCGAAAGATAGAATTAATTTATAGCAGATTACTGGTAACTTATCTCATGAAATTCTAGCCTAAACTTAAATTCAAACAAGAAAATGCTTAAGCTACATTACTTATTGAGCCTTGACATGGTTTTTGGGGGTTTTTTTTGTTGATAAAAAAACATCAAAGGCTCAATTAGCATAACATTCATATTAAAGATCTACATGTATTATCTTTTGACCAAAATAAACAAAAACATATATATACACGTATATGTTGGTAAGTGCAATACTCGGCAAATAATTTTTCATTATTTTCCACTCAAAACAATCAGTTTTTACTCACAAAATACCCATAATCGCCCCCAGGACATTGCTGTACGCCACACCACCTGTTTTATGTCCTTACCAACAGGTGTCTCTGTTCTTGATCTAGCCCCATTTCCCAATTTCCATACATACGCATAAGTACATGCTACATGTCAATGTATTAGGAAAGTGCTGCTTATCTTTCACCGTCTAAATATGCATGTCATAATGATTACTGACAAATGTAAAAGTCATGTTTACAAATAAATTTATGAGACCTTAATATATATAATACTTAGGTATCCACTTCAAACAATTTAATCAATTTAATCGGGGTGTTTTAAATCAACCCGTACAATCGATAAATATTTTTACATAGCGCCGTGTTGTAAGTTCATAGATGGGAACTGTACGTATTCATAAGTAAATATATTTATCTAATTGTAATATAAAATTGCTGGTTTGTTTCTTATTCATTTTGTGGTATCATCCTAAATGTACATGTTAATTTCATAGACTTAGCAACAATAGTAATGAATAACAGAATATGAAATTTAGTTGAGCGTGTTGTCAATATTTATACGTTTCCTTTCATTTATACTTATCTTAATCGTGCCAAGTACCGCACTGAGAAAACAGCAATTACAATAGTCAATTAACATTCCCGTATTTTGCTTGTGTCTCTATGGCCCTATGTTTGTAAAAGGTGCACACCAGGCGATAGTGTGGACAGATATACTTCAAAACCACTCAAGTACACTGCTCAAAACTGATTTCTATATCATTCCGACTCTTCTTTCACGGAGAACTTACCGTTCACGGTTAATTGGTTGATTTTCACTGATACAAACGCCGTGATACGGAAAGACGTCTCGCCAGTGTCTTTTGTTGAGGTGTAACTGATACCACGAAAGTAATTAAAGCTACGAGAAAATAGCTAATGTCACAAAGGAAAAAAACAAGTGGCCACAGGTCCAACTGTTAGTGTTGTTTCAAAGTTGTTGTTTTTTGGATACGAGTCACTCGGGTAACAATGTTGAAAGTTTATCTACCATGACCAAAGAACGCCTTTAATACCCTGTGTGAATATTTAGATAGATTTATGCGATTTCACAAAAGAATTATTGGACATAATACAGACAGAATATGTTTGTAAAGGATACTGAACTTATTTGAGGACTTAATGTAAATACAAACATAAACTATAACTACAATTTACTGCTGTGTTGCTCAAGGATAAATAAAAGAGAATATTAAGCGAAGTCAAAGTGAAAGGAATTACCTGTCTAATGTCAACAATAGATATTAAAAATGAGGCCTATCTTGCTGTACGTGAACCTGTGTATGCTCGGGTTTCCTAATCGGGCTTGTCTTAAAAGAAGTTATTCAGACATAAAAATGGAATAATATATTTAGATAAACGGAGAATACTGCTTTTCATGGTAACAAGATAGCAGTCCCTTCTTTCTGTAAACTGGTAAAAAAATCAAACATGACTGAGCCGGAGAAAAGTATTCTGGAAACTGTAACAGGGGATATAAGAGCAGACAAAGGGGTTAAATCAAAGAAATCCACAACTAAAATTAAGAAACAAAAGAGGTCAGCTATAAAGCTAGCAAACAGTTCTTCATCACGTTCGAAACATGCGCACGTCCATCGCCGCGGCGTTACAGCTGATGTATCAGGTAACATTCTAGATCAAATCCAGGAAGAGTCGGATGTTACTGTTGACAATAAAAACGAAAGTGCAAAAGAGCCTAAAGATAAACCGAACAAGATTTTAGTACGACCACCGATGGTTGACATTGAAAACAACCAAGAGATAGGTACATGTAGTTTAAAACCCAATAGTGAAGACAACGTAGATGTGAATTTGAGAACTGATAAAACAGGTTCCAAAAATCCTAAACACCAAACCGACAGTGTATATAGTTCTGGAATTAAATTGAACACAGAAGTATCGTTTTGCAGCTCGTGCGATCTACCTGAAATGCCAGCCAAAACAACAAACTCGAGAAAAAATCAGCGCCGTCCAAAGTCATCAAACAGATTCACGAAAGAGGACCTTGAATTGTTCTTGCCAAGAAAGAGTTTCTTTGATTCTCAGGATAGGGTCCTTATAGAAGCAGGTCACCACGTAGACACGCACAAGGAGCGCAAGAAACCTGACTGGAGACGAATATTAAAAATGCATACGATGGAAGAACTGTACCCGGTTGAGAAGAAAGAAGAAGAGCCAAATAAACAGTTTGGATTACAGGACGACGACTCAGAAAGTGAAGACGAAATATTTTCTTTTGAAAAGACGGAGACGCTGGTGTCCAAGGAAGCTCGGAAAATAAAATCTGGAAAACAGTCGGGAAAGAAAACGGGAACCGCTGAAAGAGATAAACCTCTTTATGACTATCTAAAGTATATCCATGAAAATCCTGAGGAGTATGTTACGCTGACTAAATACACGACTAAGAATCTGGATTATAAACATCCAAATACGATGGTTCGCCTCGGCAGAGTGTTTAGACGTGGTCACCATGGAAACGTTCGCAACAGTATATACATACACGCGCTTGCTGGACTTAGGACGAACATACAGGAACCTTCAAACACACAAGATGAACTGGAAATCGTAAAATTAAAAACTAAAGCTGAACTGTGGTTGAAAGGCTTAACAACCCAGCAATATCTGAAAGCTAAAGAAGTGGCATTAAAAGACATAGGTGAAGAGGATATGAGTTATACGAAGTGGTGGTTAGCGTTTAAATCGTGTCAATATCTACGACTGCCTCAGCACGTGGGTTCTTAACCGTTTTGGAGCCAAATTTGCAAATGTCGTCTGCTTGATTCTAAATTTATTTAAGATTGTTTCGTTACTTCAGTGAACTGTTGTAGATGGCATTTGACTTAATAGAAGTTAGTGTACAAACAATTAAATCTACGGTATTATTCAGTAAAACACTGGTTTGTAACAGTTGGAAATGTTAATCTGGCAATTTAAAGTACACGATCTTCTGAAAAATAAGATCTGAAGACGACCTATTATTGATCTATTTTTGGATGATAGGTTTTCCGAATAAACTTTTTATACCGTCTTAATATATCGGCCATTAAGATAATTCTTTTTCTGTTATGTTTACAGTCTCATGTATACTGTGGTCGTCGTAAGAAAAGAAATCATTGATAGTTACTGTATGTTTCCGCTTAATATAGAAGTTGTTAGCACTATAAACAAATCTTGAAAGCTACCATCTGATTGGCTGGCTCATTTTATCCAGAAAACGAACGTGAATACGCTGTCCTCGGATCCTCATAGCGCAGTGCATATTGAGATGTACTTAATTCAGATTTTTGGAAATGTTTTTCATATAACCAACGGTAGTGAAAAGGTTAAAGTAATCGGTGAGATATCAGCATTCTGCTCTATCTCTTTTGTGAAGAGCGGTTGTGTAGGAGTAAAGGAGTCGAGTGATCGAAGGCTCGCCGGTACAATTTTTTCAACAAGGCCAGTTCGACCTGTATCTCAAGTAAAACCCTTTATTCTAGTTATAAACTGAACATATAAATGGGTTTATTTCGCTTGCGTTTCAATAAGTGCAAAATAATTACAGTATGATCAAAATATTTATTTAGTTGCCATGGAACAGATACCGGTCACTGATATCTGAGACCAAGGTAGATCCATTTATTAAGCATTATGAATAGTCAACAAGTACGTTAGTCATTTTAGTCGTATGTGACTGCAGATTAAAGTATAGCTTTTTCAGTATGGTACACTCGTGTGACTTAGGGAGTCATTTACTTCAAGATTATGTCACAGGATATTAGTCAGTGTGGTAAAATCACGTGATCTGTGACATCAATTTGGTCTTAATGTAAGTGTGCAGTTTGAAGACATATCTGAATCAGTGTGGCAAACCCTTGTGACCTCTGATATGTGACGTCATTTTAGTCTTAGGTGAAGGAGCTGCTTTAAGACATAACTGCATCAGCGTGGTAAACCCACGTTACCTTTGGATTGTATGTTACTTACTGTGTAGCTTGGTTTAAACATATTTTATTCAGTTAAGTTACATAATATACAATCATTAACACATAATGAATTTTAGGATTTAGACTGTGTAGCTTGAATACATTTCTGAATGAATGTGGTAAACCCAAATAACTTGTGACATCATTTTGATTTAATGTTTCTATGCAGACATTAAAATTTGATTAAATAAGTGTGGTCAACCCAAAAGTTACTTGTTACGTCATTTGGATTTTATGTTAAGTACTGTGTAGCTTGAAGACATAACTGAATCATTGTGGTTAACCCCATAATACTTGTGACGTCATTTTGATTTAATGTTACTGTGTAACTTTAAGACATCACTAAATCAGTGTGGTTAACCCCAGGTTACTTGTGACGTCATTTTGATTTAATGTGTAACTGTGTAACTTGAACATTACTCAATCGGTGTGGTTTACCAAGGTTACTTATGACGTCATTTTGGTATTATGTGAGTGTGCAGCTTGAAGGTGTAAATGAATATCGTTTTTTCCCGATTGCATGATAAAGCATATACATGTATATAGAAAACCCAATGACTTTAACTATTTTGGAATTTTTGATATCCTCACTGAAAGATTAACAATAGTTCGGGTGTTTGGTTTATTGTATGTGTACACTGGGCAAAAAAAGTGCTATAAATATAACATTTTTTATGAGTTAAATAAACAATAGTTTTTATAGACTAATTAAAAATCGTCACCAATCCCTTTAACGTTCTGGCTTAAGTTTATACATTATGTTTAGTTCGATTACACTTGAAGTCGCTAAGTTACAAAGTGTTGTCGAGTGGCTTGTTTAAACAGTGCAACACGCTACGTGAAGTGTTTCTATAGATAAAAGAATAGTTGTGATCTCCAACCAGTTAAAAAAAATATAGAGAGTGTCTAAAATGTATTTTCTTTTCTTTTTTCAACTATATTTCATTTTAATAAGGAAAACAAGATTTTGTAGAAAATGCTTGATTAAATGGTGAAAATATAACCGCTATTTCTCGTTCGTTTTTTACATAAATATGCTTTTTCTTTTGCTTTTTGTGTACGGAAGGATTTATTTCTTCATAGCAATTATTTTAAGACGAACAAAAGTTCTATATTGACAAGCTTTTTATAGAGCTAAGTCAGGAATATTTGCAACTTTGTGCAATTTTAGATAAGAATAGAATTCAAACACGAGTCTTTATTACGATGAAATCCGTCTGATATGTTAATGGATCCAACAAGCAAAATATGTGATGTTTTTTATGACACTTTAAGAAACTTCAGTAATACAAGTTTGCAAAACGTGTGAAAAGCGCATCACCTTGCTTATCTGTACCTAAATTAATTGTGTACTCTCCAATATCTTACTTAAAGACAATGAATATAACGTTTAATTATACAAAAGTTTATTTCTATTCTATACGTCTTAGAATGATGCTCTGTATTAACCCCTTAACTACCGGAATCAATACCGCGCATGCGCAATATTGCGTCTGCCTCATTTTTAACTTCACAGATTCACTAAAATTTTAGCGAAACAATTGGCTGAGTGTCAAAACAGCTTGAATCTGGATGAGACGCCGAGCGAGTTACTCGGCGCCTCATCCGTATTCAAGCTGTTTGCATATGTCTTTAAACTCGGGGTAAGGCAGTGAAGGGGTTAAGTTGAGTCAGTTCTTGTTTAAACAAAACAACATAAAACGTGAATTATTCTAGAGATAGAAACGCATGTGATATCACTTTTGCCACCACGTTGCATTGAATAATGCAATCTCCTAGGTTAAATAAAAAGCAATTTCTTTTTGGTCTAGAAAATGAATAACGTTTATTTAATTAAGTTCAGCCAGAGAAGTTTACATACGTGTGCACATATAGTACACTCTTGTGTTCAAAACAGTTCACACGCGTGCTTCATGATTGAAATATTTTCAGACTCCGTTGCCATAGCGACATAAAATATTTGATTTCAGCATCATGCTTAATTTGAGAATTATGCTCAAACTGAAAAACGCATGTAACCTTGGGTGATAATCTGTTCAAAGTATTAGTGTTTGCTTTTGGAATTTTACATCGCTTCTACAGTATTTCAGTCATACCGCGACATTCAGCTCGATTTCAGAAGGAGAAAAGCCCTGGGGAACCTCTATACATTGGTTCAGGGTCAGAGAGTGTCTGGGTAGAACCACTTGAAACCCCAAAGTTATCAGACACAGATTCGAACCCACAGCGGTAAGGGACTGATAGATTGCAGGCCGACAATAACCGCTCGGTCACGGAGTCTGCTAGTCATACGACAAAGTATTACACTAAAATGTACTTGTTGGTGTTAAATTCGAAGGTTAAAAGACCCACCTAGTACATTGTAGCTCTTTAAAAAGCTTGAAAATATAGAACTTTTGTAAATAGCGCACAGGGGTCCCCCGGGGTCTTTCTTTGCCTGACGTCGCTATATGACTGAAATACTGGTAAAGCGAGATTAAATTCGAAATAGACAAAAACAAGAAGTCCGCAATAGATATGGCAGTGTAACGTATCCACTCTTGTTTGGTTTGCAAGTTGGTGGGTGTAGTTTCTTGTAGAGTTGGTTTGAAATCTGCTGTGGTCAATATTCGATAAGCATCTATATATGTTTGGTGAAGTGATGTTCGTTATTGAAGAGGTGAACAAATATAAGCGACAGATTAAGATGCGAGGAATCCGGGTGCAATACCCTATCTCGTTCCGAAGGGACTCCTTGGTTCTTTAATGTGCTCGGTGAAAAGCATCGATCACGAAGCCGTTCCCACATTCCTCGGTAATACAGGTATTGGGCTTCTAGTTGGGTAGTATACACGAAATATTGTCACAAAATGTCCAGTACCAGACCTAGATTTGAACACGGACATCTGGATTGACAGTCTAGCGTGTTACCACTTGACCACCAGGCCAACCTTAAACTATACGACCCAAGCTTTATATCTTGGCAAAGAATCAAACATGTGTGCGCCATATTGGCAATGACTTCTGCTAAAGCTAAAATCGTTAAAGCTTCTTTAACTATTTTGGGACATATTTTATAATTCAGTCGATTTAAAGCCGGAATTGTTATTAGATTGTCAATTAGGTGTACACTTTTAAAATTGTTTTAAAACTTACATATTTCACTTATTTGTAAGGAATGGTTAGATGTAAGCATTGTTTGTATTACGATTTCCATGTTTCAAGTATCGCTTTAGTTAGTGATGTTATTCAAGAGGAATTCATATGAATGTACTGGCTATAGATATTAATTAGTCATAGTTTGACTAAACTTACGTAAACACGAGTGCTATTGATATCATTTGATTGATATTTAGATATATTGCATATCAAATATTTGTCATATCGGTTTGTGTAATGGTGCATTTACCTGGAGAGAATATCAATTACTTCCATAATTATGCTTATTTGAACAACTTCACTCCATATGTATTCAAATATAGTATTTAAGTGTGTAAATCATAAGATATCTCAAATCGATCTATAATAATTATGAGTTGTGATTGTTCTTGCCAATCAAATACGTTATCCAAATGCTTATATTATCATAGGTTAGTCCCACGTACACCCAAAACACACTTCTTGATATTAATGCGTAAAGTTAGTTTTTGTGTCTTCCTTACTGAAAGTAAAAGTCGAAACACAGGGATATTTTTGTTCGCCACTCTATCCGTCCGTCCGTTAAAATTACATGAAAATTTCAACTTTGAAAAGACTTTACCAAACACCCATATTGCCTCTAGTTACACTGTGTTCTATTGACCACCCATCTATTTTCTTGTGGCTAACACATTCATGTTTAATTGAACACCCATCTATTTTCTTGTGGCTAACGCATTCATGTTCTATTGAACACCAATCTATTTTCTTGTGGCTAACACATTCATGTTTTATGGAACACCAACCTTTTCTCTTGTGGTACTATTGATCTATGTGTTCTATTGAACCTCAATTTGGTCTCTTGTGGCACGGACTATCATGTTCTATTAAGCATCCATCTATAATCTTGTGGCTCACACAATAATGTTCTATAAGCACCTATCAATTCTCTTGTGCTAAGCATATTCATGCTCTCTTGAATACCAATCTTGTCTCTTGTCTTTCAAACAGTCATGTTCAATTGAATATCCATTTGTTCTCTTGTGGCATACATAGTCATGTTCTATTGAACACCAATCTATTCTCGTGTACCCAACACAGTCATATTCTGTTGACTACCCCTCTCTTCTCTTGTTGCACACGCAGTTATTTTCTATGGACCACACTTCAATTCTCTTGTGGCACATGCAGTTATTTTTTATGGACCACCCTTCTATTCACATGTGGCACACGCATTTATTTTCTATGGACCACCCTTCTATTCTCTTGTGGCACATGCAGTTGTTTTCTGTGGACCACCCTTCTATTCTCTTGTGGCACACGCAGTTATTTTGTATGGACCACCCTTCTATTCTCTTGTGGCACATGCAGTTATTTACTATGGACCATCCTTCTATTCTCTTGTGGCACACGAAGTCAATTTGTATGGACCACCCTTCTATTCTCTTGTGGCACATGCAGTTATTTTCTATGGGCCACTCTTCTATTCTCTTGTGGCACACGCAGTTATTTTCTATGGACCACCCTTCTATTCTCTTGTGGCACACGCAGTTATTTTCTATGGACCACACTTCTTTTCTCTTGTGGCACACGCAGTTATTTTCTATGGATCACCCTTCTTTTCTGTTGTTGCACACGCAGTTATTTTCTATGGACCACCCTACCATCTCTTGTGGCACACACAGTTATTTTCTATAAGCACTCATATTTTCTCTTGTGAATATTAACACCATTATATTCTCTTGTGTCAAGGACAGTCAGTCAGTAATGCAACACACACCATAAAGAGAACATCACGTTATGATCACATTTCACCCTCATGTTCTATTGAAAACCCATCTTTTTCTTTTGGCTTACACAGTCATGTCCTATTGAAAACCAGTCTTTTTGTTTTTGTTTGTTTGGTTGGTTGGTTTTTTGGAATTTAACGTCACTTTAACAGTATTTCAGTCATATCGCGACGTCCAGCTCATTACATGTGGAGGAAGACCCAGGGGGACCTCTGTACACTCTTTCAGGCACAGAGTGCATCCTGGTAGAACCACCGACCTACTGCAAGCCAGCTGGAAGGCTTCCTCACTTGAAAAATCCGATGTGCCCAGACCAAGATTCGAACCCACAGCGGTGTGGG
>JAULCC010620904.1:0-10270 GCA_032358795.1 Nuttallia obscurata
TAATCAAATTCCTTCAAACCATGCTTCAAATGATGACCCTGTATTTGGTTCTTTAATTTGTATGTGCAAATTTCAGGTGAGCGATTACAGGACCATCATGGTCCTCTTGTTAATTTTTCTATTTTTTTACATACATTTTATGTTTTTATATGTACCATATATCTGAAGCAATACTCATTGTAACAGGTAATCTTAGGATAATATATACATCCACAGTCAAAGTCACTATCATGTGTGTCACTTTAGTAAGCTGGTGAAAAGTAGCATTGGATTTGTAAACAGTGTTAACCAGATCTGTTTAGGCTGCAGTTATAATGCAAGAGAGATATCAGAGTTTACAGTAGATGTCAGAGTGCACAATAAGTAGTATAGGTCAGGGTTGATATCAGAGTGCAGGTCAGATATCAGAGTACAGTGTAGATATCAGAATTTATGATACATATCAGAGGTGCAGGATAAGTAGTATAGAGCAGGGTAGATATCAGAGTTCAGGGTAGATATCAGAGTTCTAGCTTGATATCATAGTGTAGAATAGATATAACATTACAGGATATATATAGCAGAAAGCAGAGAAGAAGTTATGGCTTCTGTTTTAGTGCTGGTTAGATGTATAAGAGTTCAGTGTAGATATCAGATTTCAGAGTTCAAGGTAGTCAGATATCAGTTGTAGGTCGATATCAGAGTTCAAGGATAGATATTAGAGTTCGGGTATACAAATCAGAATACAGTGTATATGTTATAGTGTAGGCTAGGTATTTGAGTGCAGAGTAGATATCAGTCTTTGGGTTGTTAGAAAATAGAGGTTGTAAATAAATTGATAAATTTATTTGTTCTCTTCTTTCATTTCAGCAAAGGGTCTCCAGAAATGGGAGAGGTAGAAAAAAGATTAAAAAGGAAGAAAGTGATGAAAGCCAAGCGGCGCCATACAACTGTAAGTGGATTATCCTGTAGCTCCGCACATCATACTGGAATGTTTTGTTATTACAGCAGTGTCACATAATTTCTTTTAACTGCTACTAATGGCTTTTGTATCATTTTAATGAGTTGAAATGGTTTTTTTAATAGAAGTTTTTTTTTTTTTTTATCACACAGTAAAATGTTGTAATGATTCAATTAAACTAGATAAAAGAGATGTTTAGATTTTAAAACTACAGGTAGAGGGAAATAGTACAAGCAATATTAGGTAGGTACAGAATTATATGTGCGGTTTTAGAATTAGTAAATCCTCTGTTGTTTATTTTTCCAAACATTTCAACTATGGCAGTTAAGCTTGTGTGTCTTTTATAAAAGAGACTGAAATGCTCATATTTTCATACCATATAACCTTTATTAAACGCCCCAAAATGGGGGCGTTTATTACAGGTATTTATTTTTAATTTCTTCTATTCTATAAAGATTAAAAGTAAGAAGAAGCTGGATTAGTTTTGCAGTCAGCCCTTGAAATTTTACAGCATAGTATTGTGAAATGAGATCTTTCTTAACCCTTTACTCCATAAATACAACTTTTATCATACCAGTGTAGATGTATGTGATATGTTTGAAAAAAATCTTAAAAACCGAAAATCACTTAATTGAAAATTGTCTTTCTAAAATAAAGGAAGAGTGATCTAAAAAAAGCTTTCAGATTAATAAGGTTATTTCTGTTTTAGAAGCAAATAGTGTAGATCCTGATCAATCTGCACAGATGTGCTGACTGGTCTGGATCTTCACTGCTAGCACAGGACAAAAGTTACATCCCTAGAGTTTAAGGGTTAATATAGAACCTTTTTTTAATGATTTGAGAGAGGTGATATCAGTAGTTCAGTGCAATCACTAATCAGTAACCCCAAAATCATACGGTACATGAGCAATAAATAATAATAAATATAATAAATAATAAATAAATAATAAATAATAAATAAATAAATAATAAAAATAAATAATAATAAATCTTCAAATAATATAATTTTAGTGGTTTTTTTGTGTGTGTTTTTTTGGTGCTAATTTTCAAAAACAAAATCACAAATGTAATTAGACTAAATTCATTGTGGGGAAATGGGGGTGGGGGGGAAATTGTCTTGACAAAATTATCTGTTTTTCTCAATTTACTGTTATTAAATAATGCACTGTTATGAGCCACTGTTTGTAGCCAAACATTAGATTATCCTTCATTAAGTCTTACAGAATAGTCTCCCTTTATAGATGTTCAACTAATAAAATGTTCCCTGAAATTTTGTTTTTTCTGTTTTTGGTATTGCTTCCTGTTATTTCATTATAGAGTGTAGCAAAAACGTTATTTGGTTTTTAACTAATTTTTTAAACAAAGAAAACCAACAGAACTTAATTGTTGATTAAAATAATATTTGCCAATATGACTGTGTACCTCTAACAATAGTCATAAGTGAATGGAAAAACTTTTTTGTTATAAGTTTAATTACACGTAACGCCTCATACATATAGGGTGCAAGGAGCCACAGTGCTAGCGATATCTTTTCTGGAAATCAAATGACATCCGATGACGAAGATTTCAAAGATCGCTACAGTTACCATGGCAGCATTGATGAAAATACTTTGATGCAGGGAGCTCCGTCAAAAGTTTACTCAGGTCAAGCTCTTCACCGAGCAGGAAAGGTGTGATCATTGTCACATGGAGTCTTGCATATTTTAGTTTTGGACTGGTTTAATGATATACACAGATAGTTTTAGGTGTTTGCATGAAATTTTTGTAACCAGCTAGACATTAGACACCCATACATGTATTCATTTTTCCTTTAGCTTAAAAATGTTTGTTGGTGATTTTTGTTTTTTTCTATTTAACTTTTAATTTGAGTAGCTGCTTCACTGAGTTAGCACATGTTAAATGTTAGAGACCCAGTCTTGTTCAAAATTGCATTTTCTTGGATTTCTTCAGCCAATGTAAACCAAGTTTCTTTATGCATGAGGATCCAATCGAACATATTAAACAAGATGCTAGCAAAGTGAAAAGTGTAAATACAGGCCATTAATTAGAGGTCTTTATTTAATTAATACAAAATCACTGTCACTTTATTCAGATTTATATCTTCACTTAAAATGGCTCATACAGTTCATATTATTTGCTTCTGTACTGTAGACTCATTTTTGATCTGAATACAAATCCCATACAAATTACAGTTGAAGTTGTACATACACTTTTGAGCATGTTTTTGGTTTTTGAGCATGTGTTCAGTTTTTGAGCATGTGTTCAGTTTTTGAGCATGTGTTCTGTGATTCATCCAGTGAAGTCACAGGTTATACAATTGTCACTTCAGTTCTTCAGTCATAATGTCATACACCAATTTTTATGCTGAGTTATTTCCCTTGTCTTTCTATAACAGTTTCATTGGCACTGATTTCAATGGCTTATTTAAATGTCAGGCTGTGGTCAACTATATTAAAAGGCAGTCATCAGAGGCAAGAGGAATAATAAGCAATTGTGCTGAATTTAATAAGGTTTATATAAACAGAAATTTGCTTTACATATGTGAACTGTCCCCAAAATGTACATCGATTTCTCACAACATTGCAATATCATCTGCATATTGGAGTAGAAATAGGTTTGACTTGCTGTTTTGTTTGTTTCAGAGTCAGTTTATTAATATCTGAGTTGAGATAGAGCATGGTTTAACTATGTCTAACAATTCTGTGTTAAACTCTGTGAAGTAGATGAGACATAATTATACTAGTTTTATACAACAAGAGCTGTGGATTATTTTTTATTTTGTAAGCTGTAGTTATGTATGCCCCCTATAGCTTCCTGCTGAGTTTGTGCACTAGATTAACCCTTAGCCTGCTGAAAAAAATGTCCTTCTGCTTAAACTGACATCTGCCTAGATTTTAATATTCTTCAGAATCACCCAATATTTGGAGAAACAATTGGCCCAGTGTCAAACAGCTTGGATCAGGATTAGACACTGAGTTACTCAGTGTCTAATCTGGATCCAAGCTGTTTGCATATTCTATAATAGTTGCCTTAGCAGGCTAAAGGTTAAGACTAACTGGTGTGTGGGTAATTCAACTGAGTTTAGTTTGGATAATTGGCAATCAATAGGTAATTGGCAGTAAATGCCTAATTGGCAATAAATTCATGTTCTTAATCTTTATAACCAAACTGTGAACATCTTACTGTGTAAATATTAAAGTACAGTTACATGACACTTTAGAAGAAACATCAAAACTCAACACAACTAGTTTACATCTTTTTACGGAAAATTTCAGGAACTATTTATGCATCCTTCAAACCTGACTTCCTGTGGAAGTTTTTCTCTGCCATATTACTGCTGCAAATTAGAAGTTAAATGTCTTGAAAAATTATCCGTAGTTGTTTAAAAACTTTGGGAGCATGTCTTTTAAAACTTTGTATGACAGTATTTGACTTAGGTAAAAAAGTAATTCATTAGGATTATATGCAACTATACATGACTAGATTTAACTGTGGTATTGTAGAAAACATTTAATTGCTATTAATTGAGCATTACCTTTCACTAGGAGCAGGTGACTAACATTACTTCTTTATCTATCATGCTATACTTATAACCTGCACATGAAAACAGCCAACATCATTTTGCATTGCATGCAGTATTTTATTTTGCAAATATTTTGAATTTGATTTTGTTATTTTCTGATTTTGTCAAAGATTTTGTTGTACCTGCGTATCTGTAAATGATGTTTTATATTTCTGGTAATATTTGGATAAGTCTTGGTATTTATGCATATAATTTTTAGAACATACTTATATAAAATGTAATAATGGTGAATGGTTTAAGACCACACTTTTTGTTTACTTCCCCATGGTTTTAAGTGAAGTATTAAAGTAATTTTGTTGGACTCTTTCTGCTTCTCAGAAATCTTTGAATGTGATATGATGTCATCAGTCATGTGCCATATTTCAACCAAGGAAAAACATGAAAGTTTGAGCATGAGAGTTTTATGCTAAAAACAGTTATATCTTTGTTGAACACTGGACATATTCTCATGCTTCTCTGAAACATATGATTATAGTATTGGTTGTCATCAATTAGATCATAAATTTGGACCACTAATTATCATAAAAGTTTTGAACATGAGAGAGAGTATTATGCTAAAAATAACTGTGTACTTGTAAAACATGGACACATTATCATGTTCTGGAATCATATATTGTTATTGCCTGTCATCAATCACATTAAATGAGGAAGAGTTTCATGCTCAAGAAAGTTTAATTAGTCAGAGAGCCAGTAATATGAATATTCATAAGGTAAACGGTTATAACTGTCAAGGAAGCAGACAGTTGATGCCTGATTATTCTTGTAGTTGGCTTGTGGTGCTGCTTCGTTTCATCAAGAGTTTGTCATTTTACATACATAGAACATATGTTACACAGTGAGTGATCTTAGCTGTTAGTTTTGTCAAATTTTTTGTTTGTTTTTATAAAGTTTATTGGTTTTCAGGAATGATAAAATTATTTTATGATGGAACAAATAGCTAACCGTATTGGTTACCATTTCACAGTTGAAATAAACCTTTGGCTTGTCCTTAAATTAGGATAGAGGTATGAGTAAATGTCAAATAAGCCCATAATTCAATTTCATGTCGTCAGATTTATTTTAACTCATTACATCACCACATTATGGTTGTACCAGATAAAGAATGAAATTAATGCATTCACCATAAGTCTGTTCTATATTTGCATAATTAGATATTTTGATTCATAACATTTCTTTGCTGTAATTATGTTTCTTAACCCTTAGCCTGCTGGATAAAAATGTTGTCTGCTTTAAATGTCGTCTGCCTAGATTTAAAAATTCATCAGATTTGCCAAAAATTTGGAGAAACATTTGGCCGAATGTCAAACAGCTTGGATCCTGATTAGACATCAAGTTACTTGGCATGTAATCTGGATCCAAGCTGTTTGCAAATTCTATCGCCCTTAGCAGGCTAAACGTTAAAGACACATGATAATGTACCAACATTATTTGTTTTCTTTGTAGGTATGTTATACAAGTATTTAAATTCAGCTGTCTGGTTTTAGGAAAAAATTGTTATTTATTAATTTTGTTCTTTAAAGCAATGCCATGTTCATCTTATAGAGAGTGTCGTTTATATATTAAAGGGGACCATCAATCATGAGACATTTACAGTGAAGATTGGGCTGCCAGGATCTTCAGCAGATGAAGAAGTGGAGATTGTTGCTGCAGAGAAAAATGTCACACTTAGGTATTAATAAGCAATCTTTAAACAATTAGCGAATACATTCTGTATAAAATCTGGACCCTCAGCCCCTTTTTAAAAGAAGTTGTCTCTTAACTTCATTTACAATGGAACCACCATTGGAGATGTGGGCTGTTTGGCAATGTGTAGATTTTGTTTATTTTTTTTTATTTATATATCATGGCTTTTTCTCAGAAACCATATATGCTTTTGCATTGAAACATCAAACATGTATTTCAGGTCATCACATAACATAGTTTGACAAGTTCTATAACTTTAGATTGAAATTGGTCAGAATTATTTCCCCTTTTGGGACTTAGAAAATTTGGTTAAAGTTTTGCATGCAAGGCCTTTTTTTCATAAACTATATATGCTTTTGCTTTGAGATTTTACTTATTGGAGGTCATCACATGTCCAAGAAGGACAAGTCCCATAACTCTAGATTATATTTGTAATGAATTATTCCCCCGTTTGTGTCAAAATGCCAAATAGTCGAGCTTGCTGTATTATGGACAGCTCTTGTTAAAATCTTTGGTATGACCTGGCTGGGGATCGAACGCACGGCCCCCCTAACCAAAGGCTGACTAAGGTGCATGTATATATCGAACAGTAAACTGTGACATGATCAACGAGCTATGCACTCCCAATTCAAATATCATATGCTACTAATTATGAAGGTACTATTTTCATTTGAAAAAATATATTTATTTTTGCTTGCAGTTAAGAAAACTTAAATGTCCCTTACATTTTAGATCCCAGAAACTTCATGTTAAACTTACTGCTGACATTCACCTGTATGAATTGACACTAGTTGAAATTGCCTGACATTTGTTTAGAGACATTATGTTGATTTATCACCTTATTTGTCAAACTTATAGTCCTCCTATTTTGATGAAGACTAATGCAAAAAAAATTACCTACAATTTGTCTGATGGAGAATCAATACCTGATGTCAGGGATAATGACTCTCTGTGAAAAAAAATTGCTTTGGAACGAAAAAAGGAACAATTATCAAAATATCTGATCATCTGGATATCATGTAGAGTGATTGGTATCTGTCATCTTTTTAGTTTTCTGACAAAAGGCAAGAAGAGCTTATGCCATGTTGCATTGTCCGTCATCCGTGTATCCGTCTGTGCTTCTGTCTGACTGTAAACAGTTGCTTGTTAACAAGCTATTTTCTTTAGTTTTTATTGTATTTTCTCTAAAAAAACAAGCTAGCCAGATCTATGCATGCATGACTGGATTATGGCTCTTGAAATTGTCAAAATTGGAATGAAAGAGCTTGTAAGCTGATAAAGTCTTTAGTTGTTTTTGTATCACAAAAAAACTTATACAGTAGTTGGATACTCATGAAAGCTAGATTCCTTTCGAAATCCAGCCACATACACCCATTCCCATTATTGCCCTTGAGATTGTCAAAGAGCTGGTTAGAGCCATAAAGTCTTTAGTTTTATTTTGATTGTTTCACAATCAACCTTATGTAGTAGCCAGATATCAATGAGGGCTGGGTCCCCTTCAGAAACCAGCCAGATCCTGCCATGCATGACTGGAAATGGCCCTGTAGAATTTAGAAGATTGCTATATATGAGCTTGTCAACACAATAGCACCTTCATCTATAAACCAATGTTTACAAAACTGATACAGGAAGTAGAAGTTGATAAAAACTTGATAGTCAATAAGTTTGTTTGTTTGTTTATTTGGATTTAACGTTGCTTTAACAGTATTTCAGTCATATCGCAACGTCCAGCTCATTACAGGTGGAGGAAGAGCCCGGGGGATCTGTACACTATTTCAGGAATAGAGTGCACCCAGGTAGAACCACCGGCCTACCGCAAGCCAGCTTGAAAAATCCTATGTGCTCAGACCGGGATTCAAACCCACAGCCATGAGGGGCTGAGAGATTGCAAGTCAACGACTATAACCACTCGGCCACGGAGGCCCAGTCAATAAGTAAATTTATATTCAAATATACCAGAAGTCTCATGCATTTGTTTTACTTTGGTTTAAATTTTTCAGTCTATAGGTACTAGAGAGGACAGAGGGATTTGTCCCTGGTGACTGTATGGAATCTTGTTATTAATATATTGAAAAAGTGATGTTCCTATGATAGGCTTAGTGTCTGTAAATTTGGTTGTAATTTTTCCTAAGATTTAATAAAATTCTGGAATTTGGGAAAATAACTGTATCAATAAGTCTTTTTATTATTACTTTACCTGAAAACTTTTTTCCAAAACAAAAGACTTACTAATGAGCGGACACTCTTTGTGAAACAATGTGCAGAGCGGATCTGAGTTTCCTACAGCATAATATGCCAGTAATCTACTTCAGCCTCTGTGAAGACAGGAATATATGAATATTTTGTGTTATTTAGCACAGATTGGTCTGTGTTCCTGCAGCATAGTCAATCTAAGCTGATTTTAATTGCAATTTATAGTGAAGCCAATGCCTGGAAGTTTACGTTACTCTGAGATGACGTTTTTTTTGCAGGGAAGCTATCCAGCCATTACTGGAACGGCGGGGTTTTGACATTGAGAATATCAACATATTTGTGGAAGCTTCCAATACACCATTACCTCTTAACTGTGAAACCTTCTTGCTGGGAGGGACTACCATGTTCATAAAACGTAAGTTCTATTGTCCCTGTATCCAGTATAACCAGTCTTATAAAAGATATGAAAAATAAATAAATAAACCAAGGGAGGCTATCCCTGAAGCAGTGTTGACTACAGCTCTAACATGACTAGAGTTATTCCCCTTGAATTGACTGCTGATCACATGGCTGTCAGATAATACTCATGTGACAATATGATGCAGTGTGTACTGTCACAATGTCTGAGGTTCCTTTATACTTAACAGCACATACAGATACCAAGATATAGGAAGAAAGATAATAACTTCTGCAGGAAATAGATAAATCGGTCTGTTGTCTGAAAGTTGAAATATTATTCTCGTTTGCAAGGTAGAGCCATTGCGAAGTCTGATTTTCTCTAGCATCTGTGATAAATAACAAATCTATTGCCTATCAGATCTATTTTATTTGCAAATATCCATACTTATTTCTTATTTACCTTTTTTTCAATATGTCAGCATGTGGAATATTCGATCTGCTGCACTTGTTGATTGAATCTTTTGACTTCTCATTCAATCTGTCTGCACTGTTATGTACAAAGCTACTCCCAGCAATTTTCCTGACTATATTATTTGGTCATATAGCCATGTTCCCACAGCCAGACTTCAAAGTAGATGTAGATTTGATTGTACTATAATTTATGGTTACTGTTGTGCCTTGAGTAAAATTAGATTATATTGGAGGGGCAGAAATTGTCCTTCAGAGAAAAGTCTGTAAGGTGCTAGTGTGTGCCATTCTGCTGATGGAATTGTTTCCTGGTTTCTTGGTAAACTGATTATTATGATTGAGGTGACCAACTTGGATGATAGAGAAGTGTTACCCATTATGTCTCAATGAATAAGTGCCAGGATACAGACTAACCCTTATACAACCGTTGGTGACTGGAAAAAAACTGGTGAGATAATTATTCATAGTGTAGATCCAGTCCAGCTGTTGGTTACTGGGGATCTAGTTACATACAGTGTAGGTCCAGTCCAGTTGTTGGTTACTGGAAAGGTACTTACACACAGTGTAGATCCAGTCCAGCTGTTGGTTACTGGAGAGGTACTTACACACAGTGTAGATCCAGTTCAGCTGTTGGTTACTGGAAAGGTACTTACACACATGTAGATCCAGTCCAGCTGTTGGTTACTGGAGAGGTACTTACAAACAGTGTAGATCCAGTCCAGCTGTTGGTGACTAGGGAGGTACTTACACATAGTGTAGATCCAGTCCAGCTGTTGGTTACTGGAGAGGTACTTACACATAGTGTAGATCCAGTCCAGCTGTTGGTTACTGAGGAGGTAGTTACACACAGTGTATATCCAATCCAGCTGTTGGTTACTGGAGAGGTACTTACACACAGTGTAGATCCAGTCCAGCTGTTGGTTACTGGGGAGGTAGTTACACACAGTGTAGATCAAGTCCAGCTGTGGGTTACTGGAGAGGTACTTACACACAGTGTAGATCCG
>JAULCC010620915.1:0-10269 GCA_032358795.1 Nuttallia obscurata
TTTACAAAACGGGTGTTCACAGACCACATATCTCGCCTCCTATATGCCTGTCACAAGAGTAACAGCACTGTTGTCTTAGTGAAAGTGTGACAAGATGGTATATTTGTTCAATTCTGACGTTTGACCGGACCTTAACATTGTCGGTTCAGACATGTTTCTTGGTTGAGACACATCATCTTATTACTTTGAATAAATGTGCCAAGTTATTTGTGAATCCTTCGATCAGCCAGGAAGTTACAGAACGCCTTATAAGACTTAAATTTGACATTTAACCTCAATTTGTGACCTTGACCTGGCAGGTAGAAACCTGGTTATTATATGCACTTATTGTTATTTGTAATTGGCTCATGATAGTGAACAACTGTGCAAAGTCATGTTTTGAAAATATTTCGATCTGCAAGGATGTTAGAGCCTGAAAAACCTTTTTAGTCTTAAATCTGACATTTAACCTAAATTTTTGACCTTAATCTGGTAAATTTAGCCCTGTTGATTCAGTGGTAATGCGCAGGACTAATAGAATGTCAAATCCCCGGTCAGCTGGAAAATTTAGATACGCCTTTCAGTATCTCCCACCTACACGGAGACCGAGAAAAACTGCCTGTCAAGTGCCTGTATGGGTAGCACAATAGCCCGCATTGACTTGTGACAAGACTTGTCACAATGTATCTGAAAGAGCCGAGACAATGAGTAAAGAACAACATGGATAAGGAAGATCCGAGATGAAGAAGCAGTCAAAGACGCGTAGTCGAGTACATGTATGTCTGTCTGGCTCAAATAAAGACAAAAAGCAGTTGCAAGGCAGCGGAGGTGACTGTGGCTGACAAGCAAAAACAGGGCATGGATGGCAAAAGCAGGCAGAGAAAAAAATAAAAAAATAAATGGTTATTGTATGCGACACATCGACTCAAGACAGTGAACAATTGTGCCATGTTATTTGAAAATCCTTCAATCAGCATGAAAGATACAGCCCGGACAAGGTCGGACGGGCGGATGCGCGTACGCACACAATTACATTCAACAAAATTTAGCACGGCAATATCGAGCTCCCTGATGTTAGAGGGCTCGACGAAAAGATTGACATTGGCCTAAATGCTCATATACATGTATACAGTACATTTCTGAAGAAAATTTTACTTTATTTGTAACTGAAAGTTGCATATACAAGGTGATCCATTAAAAGCGATACTATTTCGATTGCTCATAAGGAAGCGCTTACATTTAAGCATAGAATATATGATATTAAAAGATCTTTAAATTTTCAATGAATTCAAGAATTATGGGAAAACGTTGATGTCAAAATGACCTTGTCAGGTCATTTACGTCATGTTGTTAATTCAATTCAATGGCGACGTCGAATCAAAATACTGCAGAAATAGTTTTATATTGAGAATCATTCTCCGGTTCATGTAACTGTTATATGTTCAATGTAAAACAGGTATCCAGTAGATAATAATATTACTAAATTTCCAATATACCGTCTTGTGAAGACATTTTAACATACTAGGTCAGTTGAGGACCGTCGAAATAACAACAATGGCAGAACAAGATCATGAGATTTAGCTAGTTTGCAGAGAACATTGCCGAGGTCCGGCAATTGATCGAAGCATAACGTTACTGTTTAAAACTATTTCCATATACTTTGGCTGTAATGTAGTATTTTAAAGTAACAGGCATAACAGCAGATTGGGGTTTAGACGATTGACCATAATGTCGCAGATAATAATATATGTTTTGCAGATGAATCCCATTTCTATCTGAATTCTCCAGTAAATAAGCATAATATACGAGTATGAGGAAAGTGAAACCCGACTTTTATCTTAAAACCCGACGAAAAAGCTACGGTATGGGCAGCACTGAGCTCAACCGTTGTGATCGGACGATTTTTCTTCAAATCGGATGGTGAGGTACACACAGTTAATAGTGGTTAGTGTTTGGTATTGTTGAGAGACAATTATTTTTCCGACACTTCGCAAAAAGGCATGTTATAAAAGAGATTTGGTTTCAGCATGACTACAACACATAATGCGTGAAATACACGGGTTTGCTGCAAAACAAACGTTTGGTGAAAAGTTCACTCCATTTAGTACATACAGAATGTGGCCAGCGCATTCTCCAGACCTTAGCTCGTTTGGTTGCTTTTTCGGGGGAGTATTTGAAAGACTTAATTTCTATCCGAAGCCTGATACATTATAGAAGTTAAAACTAGCAATTCGCAGAGAAAGAGAAATACTATAACATAAATATGCATCCATATGATTAGAAATTTCAAAATAGCTCTCCATAGACGTCATATAGAGCATTTGTTTGAAATGCTGATGAGTAAGTTCAATTGGTATAAGTCATTAGATTCATATGATGTCATACTTCAAATTAAACTTTGAGATCGCTATTTTGGACAGATGTAGTAATTTCTAAGATAGTGTGTCATTTGCTAAAGAACAAGTGTCAAATGTATTTTTTAAAAATAACAACACCTTAGTAAGCATCAAAATTATTTGCATACACATTGTCTGTGGTAATGTGATATAATTGTTCTTAAAGGTAAAAACAACTGAATTCAATCAGAAATGTATTTCTCAAATCTAAATTGACCTGTGAAAATTTGTAGCTAGTCTTGTTTCTTTTTAATCGGAAGTTAGGCATTTCTTGGTCATGTTAAATAACTTTAGAACGGCAAGGTAAGTTAACTCTGGAACAAAGTAATGGAAAAGTGAACCTATGTTGATAATAAATTGTAAGATCTATACTTACAATGATGTCAACGAAAATAGGAATGTCCTTTGCACGCTTCAGTGACTCCTGTAACGCCAAAACTCGATATTTCACTGTAAAGAAATACTATCTTCACATAACACCCATTAACAGAATGACATATGTACGTAACATATCACAAAAATGAAAGAACTGAAGTGGATGCACTCACTGTAACTTACCGATTTTTACAGAGACATATTGGTATGCTATAATATAATTTAAAGTATGAACTTCACGCCAAAATCTTAGACTTTTGATTTACACAATGTTGTTGAAAACTCTTACACCGTAGCTTCTGGTTTGTATAAAACTTGAAAAGATGTCATGTTGTAAATTTGATTTTACACAGACGCACATTGATATTTCAAAAGACTAAATATGGCTTAAATGCATCGATTATCTAATCAAATATAGATAAAAGTCTGTTGTGTCTTATTTTCTTGCTTTATCTGTCAAACTAGTTTTTATTGTCAATTAAGGTAGCAAATACCTTTATGACATTATTTTTCTGCATCTCTTGAAATGCTTTGAACAGTGTAGTTGTTGCTTTGTATGTTCCCTGTGTTTGAATTCATACCCACTGTAATCAATTTATCAATATTTCCCTTGAACATATATGTATATCAAGTACTTGGACGATGGCTTTTATGCTAAAACAAAGGCTTTAAGGTTTATCATTCAATATCCATTACATTGATACAAAAAAACAACACTGAACGTGAGTTCGTTTAAACAAACGCTTGAAGGAGTTCACATACACCAGCATTGACAATGTTACGGAGAATGGCAATCTTTTGTACGATCAGTTATCGTGTGCGCATTCAAACGGTGATGCATACATATTGACATTTTAGCGATTGCTTAAGAGCGCTTATTGCAAAATAATCGTTCTTTAAAAAACCTGACACATGTTCGCAAGCATTTCGCCAGCACAAAGTCAATCAAAACATGACTTATATACAGAGTGCCGTTGTACGTACCTTTTTGTCCAGGTGAGTAAATTGGTTTGTCCGTGTGGACGATTAAATATCCACTGGCGTAGTTTACCAAAATATCTGCCTCTTTTATGTCACCCATGCCTCTGGCGACAAGCTTCACATATGCAGGTCTACCCAGTGTTCCATTGCCAGATATGTTAAATAGTTCAGCCTCTCCGAGTTTAATTGTTGTATTTTCAGGTTCATCTAAATTTGTAAATAGAATCACCCAGAGCGAGTATTGTAAGTAAAAACAGCTTAAAACGTCATGTATCAGACTTTTATATTTCAGACAGTAATGCTTCATTGAGGATTTCACATGAGTTGTCATGGTAGAAACTAAAAAAACGTGTTGTCTGACCTGTACAAAATAAGCTCTACTGAATATTGTACAGTTCTGTCAGCCAGTAGTTTTATATCTTTAATATTCCATAACCACGACTGTGAGATTCTGTTTATCACATGACTCAAGAAACAAGTGTTTTAAGCAGACATACTTTTTAGAAAGGATGTGTACCATATTAAAGTGACCGATGGCGTCACATATGACCTTGAAATTCAGCGAAACTGACAAATTTATTTGAATTTGTTAAAACTGCAGGCATTTCGGGTACGTTGTCTTTTGTCTGTATAATACTCGTTTGTTACATTTGGAGCAAATAACATCATATAGTCACAAACTAACAAACATGGAGTCCAACATGGCCGTCAAATTAAACTTAACTGAACTCAGGATCAGAACAACAATCCTTTTTATATGACATCTTGTATGTTTGCATAAAAGAAAGGAAATGGTTACTTTATTCATTTTTTACAGTTCTTTATACGATGTGTTTTCTTCCATTAAATCATACAGTACCATATAATAATATAAAACGAGTTGTGAGTGTATAAAGGCGTTGGCAGGGTTCAACCTTTGTAAATGACAACGCACCAATTTCATTCTTACATCACATTTTAATTACCCGAGACCATGAAAATATACAATTCTTTACTTATTTCACTGACAGTTTACTGTCTTTGTTGAATTTAGTATAATTGAAATTAAACTATATGCGTTAATATTAAATAAACTTTAGGGCACGGTAACATGATTTCTCAGCAGAAATTTATGCTTCACACTTCTATGAAAAAGGAACCCCAATTATCAAACTCAATTTTCTGATCAAGCGTAAAGGAAATCCCCTAATTTTACATTGTTTATCTATTACGGTAACATTTTCTCATATGTTTCCAGCTTAATCCAACAGTTAAATTATGAAATTTAGACTATTTGCCTTTGGAACGGGTGTCACAGGGGAATGACGAGTCTCATAGTCTGAGTATCAATTGATGATAGCAGTTAATATGTGGATAAGTTCTGACCACTTTTCTAGGATCAGAACAAGATGTTAAACATTCTCTAGAAGTAATTGAAACTTAAAACGGAAAAACCGGAAGATTTATGGATTTTAAATTTTAAAACTTCAACAAAAGAAATATGTGACATCAACTGGTCGCGAATCCCCATTAAAGAGTTTGGTATTTATATTGGCCTATATAACTATAATGTGATAAGCTAAATAGGAAATTAGAAATTAAACAATGCAAAGCAGTCGTCAATACTTGGTAAAATTGAACATTAGCATTTTATGGCAAAATTCAAATAATAAAAAATCTATTAATTCCTAAATTAACATATGCAATTCACGCTCTAATTGTCCCAAAATCCATCATCCTCGAGGTGAATAAAATCATTTTCAGTCTTTTATCGGATGGCAAACAGGAGAAAAGTAAAAGTAAAACTCTTATTGGCAACAAAACAAACGGTGGAATAGAAATGATTGATTTAGATTCATCCATGATATGTATAAAGTCGAAATGGATAAAGGCACTGATTAAAAAAGAAAATGCAAATTAGAAAACTCATACCAAATTACGCGTTTAAGACTTTGAGAAGAATTTCTAAGAAAAATATTATATGAATATTGACAGTTTAAAAGTATATGTACTGGTAAAATCCCAGACTTTTATAAAGATTTATTAAATATTTGGATTAAGCTTAACAAAAATAAGTATTCAAATTTAAAAGATTTTATAATGTGAGAACACAATCTTCATGGGGGAAAAGCATGTTAAAACAGAACTTCATTTTCCCCGTTTTAACAACGAGGATTTTACGAACACATCAAATAAAGACATATTAATTATTAAGTTTATTTGAAATTCACCAGCCTGCACGTTCATAAATTCTGGTCTGAACACTATTCGACAGACATAATTGGGTCTCAACTTATAGATTTAGTAACGCAATTCCAGAAAATAGAATCAAACAATTTAGGTCATGTATAAAACCTTAAATAGTTATTAACGAAATATGGTCAACACTCCAAATTGCAATATATGTAACGTACTAAAAACATATGAATATTTTTGTACTGTGTCCTTCTGTTGAAGAACTATGTATGGCACCACATAAAATCTGCTCTTAATTAATGCAAATTCACAAATAACGTACGCTCTTCAAACACTATTATTTTAGGGTATAGATTGCCTTACTCGAATTATTTTTATCTATACATTATACTAACAGTGGTTGGTTTCAGTATCTATTTAACATAGGTTATAAGTGACAGTAGATAGTAAATGTAAACATATACAACTTGTTTAAATATGAATTCGACATGCTTGACAAGTTCTATTAATCAGTACATATAAACAAACAATTTTTAAAATGCATAAAACGATATCTTGAAAATAAATAAACTATAAATATATATAGTATCAAATTATACAAATGTAATTCTATATTGTAAAATAATAAATCAAATGAAAATTTCAAATGAAAAAAGAAACGAATTATATTTTTTCTTAAAATAAAAGAAGAAGAAAATTCAATTCGTTGTTTTAAAAACACAAAATACTACTGTTATCCAATATGTTGTTAACTCATTGTCTTAATGTAAATAATATGTTGTTTTACTGAATATATATTGTAATGTATTGTAGAAAAATGAAATAAATGAAGTTGCAAGACTCCACACAGAAAAAGTTCAGACCTAAGTTTGTAATGAATACAGACATTGTAATTTACTTGTGACTTACAAGTATCTTTCGTGAAGCTAACCTTTGAATAAAGTGATCTGAGTGCTGATAGACCAAAATTACAATATCACCAACTTATTTCACATGTTGTTTAATATATTTTAGTGTTACTTTAAGCAAGTATGTATCACAGGCACAGGTTACAGTTTCTATGTACTCTAACATAAGAAAGCATATGCTTTATGTGGATGGTTCCGATCCAACCGAAGTGCTTATTCAACTTAGACCATGGCAAGAACTTGGGTTTTTTGCATGAGAGTTAAAACAAAAACTTCTGTCACAAACTTTTACTGAATCTTCATATCGTGACTTACCTGCGGGAGATCGTGGGTTCAAACCCCGGCCGGGTCATCTCAACTTCCCTAAGGATTGTGCGAGGTCATCAAAAACATTCAATAACAAAGGGATTTAAACTATTAGAATAACCGATAAAGTAGTCCTCACTCTCCAATGCTGGACTATCGGCTTCGGCAGCCGGACTATCACTGTCACTATAAATTAAACAGATACGTTTTCTACTTGTAATCAGTGGGCCGGGATTATTGTCATGCTGATAGAAGTGGACCTGCTGAAAGTTTCCATCATATATCGGAGCAGCAAAAGTGCTGTGAAGACTTCGAGAAGCACAGAAACTTGAAAATGTTGCTTACTGGAGAGACCTTGAATTCAGTGAGAGAGAAGGGGCTGGTTCTGGTTGATTGGCTGTAATAGCTATTAATTGGGGACTCGTTCTTACGTCCGAAAATTTGGTTGACAAGGATGTTGTTGTCGTTCCGTTTCTAAATCATATATTTATATAACGAACTGTGGTTGGATAAGTGTTTACTTGTGGCAATGGAAATCTTATAAACCGGTTTTCTGCGGAACCAGATTTCATCGGAAGAAGGTAATTAGGCAGCATTTTTTGCAACATGTATAAAGATGGGACAATCGGGTTCAAAATAACAAGCACAGCAGCAGCATTGTCTGTTTTATGTGGCTGACAGTTCGTCGGATTACATTTGGTTACGTTACATCGATACATATAGAAGGCTTGTTACATCACCCCCAGACCGGATATAATGTGATAAATATAGATATGTATCAAACTGATATATTTCAGACTGTTAACAGATTGTTATCTTTCATAATGTCAGTACTTCTTTGTTTCAGAATGTATGTTTTAGACTGTACCGTGTCAGACTGTTATTAGACTGTTATGTTTCATATTGTTATTGGTCAGACTGTTATCTTTCAAATTGTTGATTTTCAAACAGTTATGTTTCAAACTTGCTTGTTTTACAATTATATCTCAAACAATCATACATGTATACTGCTGTGTGTGGGGTTTTTTCCAGACTATTATCAGATAACAAGCACAACAGCAGCATTGTCTGTTTTATGTGTTTGACAGTTCGTCGGATTACATTTGGTTAGGAGACAACTACAGAACCCTCCCACATACTAGCCCCGGCCGTGAATCGAACCGGGGTTGCATTGGTGAGAAGCAAGCGCGTTACCACTGCGCTTTCCGGACTGTTATATTTCACACTCTTATATTTCAGACTGTTACTAGACTGTTATTAATCAGACTTTAACATTTATTGCTGTTATGTTTCAGACTGTTATGTATAATACTATTATGTATCAGAATGTTATGTATCAGAGTGTTTTGTTTTAGGCTGCAATAATTCAGACTGTTATATTTCAACTTGCCATGTTTCGTACTGTTATGGTTTATACTCGTATGTTTCAAACTGTTACTTTTCAGACTATCAAGTTTCAGATAGTTATGTTTGAGTCGGTTTTGTGTCAGACTATAATGTTTTAGTCTATTATATTTGTTACATTGAAAAGTCTGGTAAAAACATATTTGCTTTAATAAGGCCGATAATTTTTTTTAAAAGTTTACTCAATTAAACAAAAGTAATTGTGCATCTTTTTAAATAAAGTGATTGTGTATGTGCATGTATGTCTCGGTTTGATCTCCGTTTTAAAATTGAAACAAGCAAAACATCCATGGATCAAATACTGAAATTTATCAAACAGCACAGTGTTGTTTTCCAAACACATTCATTCTTAATTTATAGTTTTCAGAACATTTGATCTTAACATAGGCTCCATCTATTTTGATAGCATTTGCTTCCTGTAAAATGTATTACAATATTATTTCACAACTTCTTTCTGTCTGACATCAGCATTAACACAGCGTTTTTTATAAACCATTCACTTACTTTTGTCATGTTTTCTATGAAATTTAATAGATTTATGAAGCAGATTTTCGTTCTTACTTGAAATAAAACACACTTTTTGCGTGTAATCACTTACTTTGAGGCCTTTCATTTAACACTACATGTAATGTGTTGCGTTAACCATTCAGGTTCTAAAATAATATATAACTCAATGTTACCGCATAACTACTTACATTCCGATTTCACGGTTACCTCTTTTTCCGAGAATTTTTTGTTGTTTGATTCCAGATATATCTGCAAACATAAAAATTATAAAAATGGGTGGTTATAGTCACTGAGTTGCAATTTCTCAGACCCTCGCTGCTCTGGGTTCGATTCCAGGTCTGGGCACATCGGACTTTTCAAGTGAGAAACCTTTCCAACTGGCTTGTGGAAGGTCGGTGGTTATATCCAGGTGCAATCTGTGTCTGAAATAGTGTATAGGATTCCCTGAGGTCTTCATGCACTTGAAATGAGCTGGACGTTGCGATTTGTCTGAAATACTGTAAAGCGACATTAAATTCCTCTTAAACAAACAAAGTATCAAACAAAAAAATATTGTTATTTACTGTACTTTGTATGTTTTTTCCATATAGCATATAACACGGCGGTGGCGTTTTGGCTTACGTAAAAGACACTTACACTGTTCCGTAAAACTTGATATAATGTCAAAAGAATTATTCTTGCTCGAAGTAACATGTAACAGGAATCTTTAATTCATAACTGATATTTTCTAAAGACCTCTACATTATCCCGTTTAGCTATGGGATTACTTTTAGAATAGCGTAATAAATGCACAAGACATTAATGTACCAGAATTTTAACCGGGGAATCTAATTTATCGCAAAAGTTTACACTGATATTACAATGGATGAATTTAATTGATGTCGTTTATAAACCTACACGTTTTACTACTTTGCCAGGTACATACATTGATTTGTTAATCACTAATAATAGCCCACTTTTTAAAGATATGCATGGTGATATCCCATTTTGTTGCACTCATGCGCCGGTAGTCGCAGAGATCAGTTTTCTGTCAATGAAAAAACAAGCCTTCAAACGATTAATACAAAATGACACTGAAAATAATATTGGTGGTTTGAATAGGGACATACAAGACAGTTCATGGATTACTAATATTTTCAATAGTGACGGAATAAACTATATATATTGTTACGAGCCAGGCGTAACGAGAAAGAAAAGCCAGCAACAAACTTGTAACAATAACAAATTTATTACAGAAA
>JAULCC010620959.1:0-10269 GCA_032358795.1 Nuttallia obscurata
ATATTCAAATGAGACAGCAATAAACAAATAAGACAGCAAGTACAAATAAAACAGCAATATACAAATAAGACAGCAATAGTTAGGTCAAAGAGCATCTTAAAAGCTTTTTAAATTTCTTTTTTGATGATATTTATTGGAAACAGAATTAATTTATAATGGCAAATATGGTGTTAATTTGACATAGTTAACATAAAATCTCAGATATCTTAAACATTCTAAAAACGCGTCTGTAATGGATTTTTTCTATGTATTAATTGTCATTAAGAAAATTTAAACATTACATTTAAACATGATTGTTCAACTCTTCCATCTTCCATTTTCACAGGATTCAGATGATCTGCAGGGCAACTCTGTTCTTCTGATTAAAATCCAGGACATCCAGGATAAACCTCCATTCTTCACAAACCTTCCATACAGTGTCACCATCAAGGAAAATGCACCAATTGTATGTATCATGAGGGGGCTATGATTCAATTTTTATATTTTCATGATAGATAAAAATGAAAACATTGGTTCTACCAAGGAAGTTGACTCAAAAGCATATGATAGATCATAGGCTTTCAGCATAATTGAGCTAAAATAAATAAGTTTATATTAAACTGCTTATCTATATTACATGAAAGAGTTTATGTGGATGTTAATAGTTTTCCTTATTCAGTAACTATAGGACACTAAATTTAAATGAAAGAACAGCAAGAAAGAAACATTTTTCAAAATTTATTGTATATAGCATATTTGAGTACAAGTTGTAGTAACGGGTGTCCGTGGCCGAGTGGTAATGGTCATTGACTTGCAATCTCTCAGCTGCTCACTGTTTTGGATTTGAATCCAGGTCTGGGCAATTAGGATTTTTCAAGTGAGAAAGCCTTCCAGCTGGCTTGTGGAAAGTCAGTGGTTCTACCAGAGTGTGCTCTGTGCCTGAAATAATGTACAGAGATCCCTGGGAGATTCCTCCAACTGTAACAAGCTGTATGTGGCAGTATAAATGAAATACTGTTGAAGCGAAGTTAAATTTCTACTAAACAAACAAGTTGTATTGAAGGGTGATCCTTTCTTCAAATATCTTGCATTGTATACCGGTATTCATTTGTTATTGTTGCCATGTTACCTTGTGTTCTGTATATTTGTTAGGAGAGGGCTTTAATATTTTGTGTTCAATCCTATTGTAATTATGACAATAGAATAAGTTTAAACCAAAGGTTGCTTCTGCTTCAAATGTAGAATATTGTCCCTGTGCTTTGGGATCATAACAAACATCTACAGTTGAACATTGATAAACTGAATTTCTTTCGGTCAGTTATTAACCATGATACTGCTTTAAAAAGAATTCAAATTAACTACAACCCAGTGAAAGCATAAACCTTGTCCTTGATATAAGTTATATTATTTCTTTAATTGGTGGACAGTTACCATGTGATTTATTTCAGCCATTCATAGACATGTTTTCTAATGTGAGAGTGAGTTTATGTGCAGGAATGTTTCACTAACATAAGCCATTATTTCATTTTACCAAGTGTCACCCCAGTCTAGTTTGTGTCATTGCTGTTGTAAAATCCACTCAAAAAACTATGAAATGAAATTAACTGTTTAATTTCAGAATTCCAATGTAC
This sequence comes from Nuttallia obscurata, assembly GCA_032358795.1. Taxonomy (NCBI): domain Eukaryota; kingdom Metazoa; phylum Mollusca; class Bivalvia; order Cardiida; family Psammobiidae; genus Nuttallia; species Nuttallia obscurata. The sequence goes on from JAULCC010620959.1 coordinate 1,611, forward strand.
TTCAAGTGACAGCCCTGGATGGGGACAGACGCATACCAAACAATGTGTCATACAGTATAATCTCAAGTAAATATATATATGTACATCTTGACCTGTTTGACATCTCAGAATTAATAAAATATTTTATTTTATTGGTTACTTCAAAATTTGTCAATCTTGCTTGTTTGTTTTTGCTTCAGATATTTTTTTAACTATATACACTGCAAATGTTTTTGCCCTAAGGTTGTAAAACGTTTTTGATGCTCTAGTGTACTCAAATCTTACACCTCATTGTTGTTGATGGAATCTAATTGAAATGTTTTCATTAAAATTTCTTATTTTTTTAACCCCTAAATTCACTACCATGTGTATGTGCACCCCATATGCCGGGGAATAATTAAATGTGTTGACAATTTTTTACCCTTCTGTACAAATTTTTCAGTTTCTTCTGTGCTAGTTAGAATAAACACCAAACAACACAAGCTTTATCCATATATATACACTTATAGCAATGTCTCCAATAAATTTTAAGTTGATATTGAAGACCAAAACCGACTTTTAATTGTACAACTTATAATTCTATGCAGTGAAAAATGTGGGAAAATATTGCTATTTTCAATGAGAAGTCAAATATGTAGCTATACAGTATGGGCAGAACATTAAAATGTTTTTTGTCGAGCCCCTCTGTGAGGAAGCTAGACTTAGCTGTCCTAGTGTCTGTTGCGTGTATGTGCTTCCGTCCGTCTTTCTGTTCGGACATGCCTGCATCCATGCGTGTGTCTGTGCATCCATCAGGACTGTTAATTTTAGAAATTGCTCTTTCTTCTTCGTCACTTTCTGAGATAGAATATAAGTCATTATCACCACTATTAGAATCATTTTGAAGTTCTATGATTACATATGTCAGCAAAGAAAATTACATGTGAACTTACTGCAATGATCAGCCATCTTTGAAATTGATTGATCATTCAAACATCATTTTCCCCAAAAGAAAATCAGCAAAATTTTGACATTTTTAGCATTAAGCAATAAACAGATAAGGGAAATTACTCTAGATAAATAAATAAATAAATCTCGGTCTGGGCACTTCGGATTTTTCAAGTGAGGAAGCCTTCCAGCTGGCTTGCGGTAGGTTGGTGGTTCTACCTGTGTGCACTTTGTGCCTGATATAGAGTACAGAGGTCCCCCGGGGTCTTCCTCGATGTCGCGATATGACTGAAATACTGTTAAAGCGGCGTTAAATTCCAAAACAAACAAACAAAACAAAATCTAGATAGTTGTTGAATTTCTCTGTTAAGATTATGCTTGCCTTAGACCATAAAGCAGTCATATTTATATGACTACCTTATCCCGATGATTCATGGGGTTAAAGCTACAGGAAGCACCTTTTTACCAGGATAAATGATAAATCATTGGGGTATTAGGCACCATTAAAGCATTCAGTGTGTGGTGAAAAACTCAAAATGAATTCTAACACATACATCTAAATAATTACACTTACTTCTGAAAATTCACAAACTGTGATGAATATTCATCAGACTAAGCAAAGCATTAACTATGTGGTTGTCAGGACTGAGTTATATTTTGTTATTATATAGATGGCAGTAACACTTATTTTAATCTGGATTCAACAACTGGCTGGATCACAATAAAGTCAGCACTTGAGAGAGATGCGCCAGATGTCAGGCAGCGGGGAGGAGTTTATGCTATAACTGTTATGGTAAGAGGGTCATACTTGCATAGGAAAATGGAAAGAGACACAGAGAAACATAGACAAGAGAGATGGGGAAAAAAAGATGAACAAAAGATGTAATAGACAGAAGGAGGAAAAGATCAAGATTCAGTGTGGTAGATGAATGGTCAGAGGCATAGAAATTGAGAAAAGAGAACAGTGACCATGAAAAGTCAGTAGTGAGAAAAATGAGAGAGACAGGGACCAAAAGAGAGTTCAGGAGAGTAACTGAGATTGTGAGACAAATGAGCATTTTTTCAATAATATACTAAACACATGTGCTGGTAGATTCATAGATGTGTTGATACTCTGATGACCTGATAGAAAATGTTCAATATTAGAGAGCAAAGTCAAATCATGCTTAAGTATCAGCAATTTACATTGTTCTGTTTAAGAGCCTGTCATAAAGTTCAAACATTGCCTTTGATTATGGTCAAAACTCGTCATAGCTAGCTTATGTTTGCTATCTTATGTATTTTATAAAGAACTAAGTTACATAGATGTGTCATGTTTTTAAATTTTGTATGTTAAATCATTACTTGTATAAATAGAATATGAGCCAAAGTAGTGAAAGAAAGACCAAATAAAAATTTAAGAGAGCTGTGGGTCTAGTTTAGATGTTCAGCTAATTTTGAGAAGGCTAGACCAATATGGACCTTAAGCTGCTAAGTTTCATTTCAAAACCACTCATGGCAAGCCCAAGTAAGCTGTCAATTTAAGTTTGAGACCATAGTGAGCTAAAGTAGGCAGTGGCGTTAATTTTGAGACCACTGTGTAACCAGTTTAGCTGTCCAGTCAATTTTAAGACCAATTCGGCCTAGTTTAGATGTCCAGTTAATTGAGCTATCCAGTTAATTTATTTAAGCGCAATATCTGATACGAGTTTAATTGCTTACTTTATGTATCAAACAGTTCAAGGGATTTACATTTATACTAATCTGACTAATCCTTTGTCATGCTGTAGCTTAATTATGTAATTCATAGGCAAAAGAAACGGACACCACCCAGGATGTGAGTCATATAACTGCCACAACTCTTGTCACTATCACAGTGGAAGACGTGAATGACAACGCACCTAAGTTTAACTCCCCAACTTATCAGGCATCCATACTAGAAAACATGCAGGAAGGAGTGCCAATCACATTCACTGGCCCTGTTACAGTAATGAATGCAAGTGATGTGGACCAGGTATGTTGACATGTATTTGTTGGCACCAGTTTTGGGGGAGAAAAAAACCCAAGTTTGTTAAAAATAATAAAGGTGTAGTGGATGTCTATGTGTAAAATTTACAGCAGATATAATTATAAACTGATTTCAAATTACTACAAAGTACAACATAAAAAATGCACATTGTAAAAATTACAATAGATGTAATCTTAAACTAATTTTGAATTACTACAAGCTACAAACTACAACATAAAAAATGCACATTGTAATTCACATACATGGGTAAAACACTGAATGATTACAAATTGCCTTATTTGTGTTTTACAATGTATAGTTTAAACAGATTTGCACAGAGATGTACTTCACAAATAGACCACTAAGCTAGAAACTTTAATTTCATTTACTGTTTTCTGCAAACCTTGAATAACATTATTAACAGACCCAAATTATGATGCAGTTGACCATCAGCCACACGAAAGTTGACTCTAACATTCTCCCCTCCTGTCATTATATCTGAAACATCAGCTTTACCACTCTCTCTCATAAACAGCTTATTGTTTTAAACAACCTGATCAAGATCATCCAAATAAATATTTTCTGTGGAGAACAACATCCCTACATTTCCTTACAATACTTGCATTTTAGGATACCACAAGGCACATTGTAATGGCAAAGTATCATTGTAAACGGTTTATAATTGATACATTCTATTCTAGCATTAAATACATGTCTTTATTGAAATGAGCAGCTGTGAAAGTGACATAATTTTGATTTTGTTTCAGGGTGTAAACAGTAACTTTGAGTTGTTTCTGGAAAAAGATGGCCAGCCTTATCACGACTTTGCTCCACTCCCAAATGAGATCTTTTCAGAATCTTCAATTCTGATACGTGTGCAGAACAAGACTGCCCTAGATTATGAAAGAATTACTAGTGTTACATTTCAGGTTAGTGTATAGCAAACAATTTAATAGTTAACAAACTTCTGTATGGTTGGAGTTGAGAATAATTCACTACCATGCATGTCCTTCTTCAGTTAATTTTTTGCTTCTTTTCAAAGTATTAGTAAATAACTAAAACAGTTGCTTAAAATAAGTAAGATTATTGCTTTCTTGTGTTGTCGAGCCTGCTTGCTGTGAGCTCGACATAGTTATCACTTTTTTTGTCGGTGTTTGTGTGTCCCTCTGTCCATGTGTGCGTCTGGATTTGGCTTGTCCGGGTGGTTGCTTCATAATTGGTTGACAGATTTTAAAATAAATCGGCACAAATGTTTACCTTGGTGAGACGGAGTGTTGCACAGAAGAATCTTATTTATTCCTTAGTAGGTTTGGTCGGTTTGGTCAGACATAGAGGTCAAAGGTCAAAATTGGTGTAGATGATGTTTGTCTGGGCTCTAACTTCACCATGGATGGATGAATTTTAAAATAACTTGGCACTAATGTTAACATTGATGAGATAGAGTGTGGCGCTGAAGAATCACATTCATACCTTAAAATGTGTGGTCAAACTTAGACGTCAAAGGTCAAAATTGGTAAAGATTATGTTTGTTCGGACTCTAAAATAACTTGGCACAAATGTTAGCATTGAGGAGAGGGAGTGTCGAGCAGAAGAATTGTATCAAACCTTTGAAGGTGTGGTCAAACTAAGAGTTCAAAGGTCAAAACTGGTCAAAAATATGTTTGTCCGGGATCCACCCAGATTCTTCATTCTGCGGGCTCGACAATGATGCCCTTTGGCAACATTTGCCTAGTAATGATATAGATTTAATTTATAGATTCAATGGAGTTTGAGGCATATGTATTTAGCCTTAACTGTCCTGTGTCAGTGATAAAAACTAGTATGATTCTTCAGGTGTTGTAACCATGCACAGTAAAATTTTTGCTGCCTTTAAGCATTTCTGGTGCCAATTTCCATTGGCCATACACCTTACTTTCATATTGAAAACAGGAATTTATTACTGAATGGTGTTCACAGGTCAATCTGGTGCAATGGATTATAAATACTTTTATTCAGTTAATCTGACATAGAACATATATTGTTAAAGTAAGACGATTTCTTCTACATTCATCCAGAATTGCCCTTAGAAATATGAGAATTGGCATATATAGCATTTTACTAACTGTTTCTTAATTAACCCAAGTCATTAATACACTTGTCAGATGAGTTAATTATTAAAATGTGCTCTTATGTATAAGTCTCTTGTGATGAGATCAGATGACTTGTCTTGGATTGCTTTTGAAGTTCTGCACTAAAACAACTAAACCATAGCATACCTCAAGGTAAGTAATGCAGAGAAGCTTGAATATTGTCAGTATTAAAATCTGGTAGTAGGTATATCCCAATCTTTCCTGCGGGTCTCTACTATTTGCTGTGCTGGAATTTTCGCTTAAAGTTGAGAACCAAGAAAAAAGATACATATATAAACTGGTTCACATTGTTTGGTAGAAAAAACATTCCATTGTACTAAGTAGATAATTTTGTCATCAACTACCATGTTCAAAAAATTTTCAAAATCAGGATGAGGATCAAATGTATAATTTTGATTTCCTTTACAGCATTGCTTTAAGACTAGAGTGTTTGATACAAATTATCCAAATTGTTGAGAAGAATAAAGATTTGAACTTAAAACAATATTTCATTAGTTATTGATGAGAAAATTGTAAAATATTTAATTGATCCTTATAAAAACAGTATCAACTTTAGAGTCACTTTTTAAATCAGTACCAACTGGTCTAATGTAATTTTTTTAAGTATTAAACTTGTTTGTATATAGACAATTATTTCCATGTGACTTTCTGTTTGTTTTTTTGTTTGATTGATTTACGTCACTTTCTGCCAGCTAGGGCTAATGGACATGTGACTTTCTGTAACAGCAGTTAAATTATCTTAAAAAACTAACCAAAGACAGCATGTTGAAGATATTTAAAAAGTATTTATTTGATTCTGATCCTGATTTTATAAAGTTTCGTGAACATGGGGCCTGAGACATCATACTTAGTTGTGACTTCTCTTTCATTCCAGATAATAGCCAGAGAAAAGAACACAAAAGAAAATAGATCTAGTAGTGCAACCGTTACTGTTAATATTATAGACATGAATGACAATGCTCCATATCTTCCTGACAACTTTCCAGTTCTCAACATATCAGAGGATGCAACAGTTGGGAAAGAAGTTGTTGTACTTAATGTGAGTGTAGAGTTGTTAACTGTTTGTCTGGAAAGTCTTTCCATGCAGGTGTTTTACAATAGTTTGTACTTTCCAATACATGTACCTAGATGTGGAGAAGAAATAAACCTTGCAGTAAAAAAAGGTGGATATGTTTTGAATATTGATCAGCCTCAATTTCTTCAAAATGAAAAGTTATCTTTGGCATTCTGAAAGGTAGAAGAATACCAGTTTAGCAAAACTGATTACAAAGAAGAATTAAAGAAATAGTTCTGAAAATAAATGATCAAAAAATGGATCTTGCAACACCTAGAAGGCCTGGATATCAAATATTGGACTTTCAAAGAGTTAATTTGAATGTAACTTGGTCCATGTTGTATACAATGCCCTTTTTTTTATACAACTCCATTTTTCTTCAAGTGTTTAAAGATTTGATATGGAATTGTCATTACGATAAGGTGTATTTTTTGTTCATGTATTAAAGAGGGTATGAATGATAGCTTAACTCTTTCAACATTTAATAAATGTCTGGTAAAATGTTGTCTGCAAAATTTTGAAAAATGCATTGCTGTCATACAAGTTTTTGTAGAAATAAAACCTATGTGTCAAACAGTTTGGATCCCTGATCAGGTCCTATGTTACCAGTTTGGATCCCTGATCAGGCCCCACATTACCAGTTTGGATTCCTGATCTGGGCCAATGTCAAACAGTTTGGATCCCTGATCAGGCCCCATATTACAAGTTTGGATCCTTGATTAGGCCCCACATAATGCTGTATGGATCCCTTATTAGGCCCCATGTTATGTTATGTGAGGCCTGATCAGGATCCAAACTGTTTTGCTGCATAAGTCATCAATAGTCTTATCTTCAATATTGATCTGTATATAGTTTTAAATAGGTTAAAGATTATGCTGTATTCATTTTTATGCCTTGATATATTTTGTAGGCAACTGACCTTGACCGAGGTGACTTTGGTAAGATAACCTACACCATTAGAGGAGGAAATAGCATGTAAGTGTTCATATAACTTCACATAACACCTGTTAATACATATGTTTGAGTACAAAACTGGAGATAGCAATGAGTATTTGAATGTTCTTATATTCAATTACATATATATGTACATTTGATAAATATGCCTAGCTTTTTGATTGCTGTCAGGTAAATTTATCAATGATTTCGGGTAGATTCATGTAGATTTTTTTGGTCGACTAATATTCATAGTGTTATATATGGCTTTCCATACCATTAAAAAACTTCCTCGTTGTATCATAAATTTGTTGAAATAAAGACCATTTACCATTAATTTAACTTTAAGGCATGTTTAGCAAGGTTTTCTCATAAAAGGTTCTTTTTTTCAATTGAATTCAATTAATAATAAATTAAATAATCAATTTATAGAGTATTAGTGTTGCTATTATGATTTAAATGGATGTCATTATTGTTGATAGTTAGTTGTTCAACCTTACTGTTTCATGCTGTAAGGGAATTAAACTCAGTGTTTCTTACAGCCACATTGATTTATGCATGTCGCTCTGGTGAGAAATTTGACATTACTTTTATACTTCTTCTTAAGGTTTGGTATTGACAAGACAACTGGAAGGATAACCCTGTCTGAACAGCTTGACAGAGAGAAAGTGGAGTTTTACTATTTGACAGCAGAGGCAAGAGATGGCGGGGGTTTGACGACGATTGTCAACCTGGAAATAAGGGTGACAGACGTCAATGATAAAAGTCCTGTGTTCCGAAGGGATGAATATTATGCTACAGTTAGGGAGGACAGCAAAACCTTCCTGAGAGGAAATCTTGTGGTTGAGGTATTAAAGATTACTGTGTTGTTGCTGTAGGGAATGATTTTAGGCCGTTGTTTAGACCAGGGTTGGCAGTTCTTTTTGAAGTATTATTTAAAAAGCTGAATTCAGAAGATAAAACTGACATTTTTAATCTTGAAATTGGTATGGTGTATTTCTTAAATAAGTAGAACTGTTTCCATATCTTCCAATTGTTGCTGCACTTCTGTAACAAATATAGTGTATTAAGCAACTACAGACCCCTATTATCACACCTTGGAAAACTTGTTGTTAAAAATTTGTACAGAAGTGGTTAATTAACCCCCCCCCCCCCCCCAACAACTTGAAATGGAAAAAGACACAAACAGTGTGTGGAACAACTTATATCAATCATTTTCAGTAAAATATATGATGGCAAACCTAACACTAAGTTACAGTTATGATATATACAACAACAAAGTCACTCAAACAATGGTAGAAGATATCAACATCAACACAGACCTTTCCTGTGCCAGTTTTGATTTAAATTTTATTTCCTCCCCCAGTAAAAATAGTTCAGAACTGAAAAACAACCTGGCCTTGATGTCAGACTGTCACTGAGGCAGGCACTTCCAAAATTATTTTTTATGTTAGAATTTGAAGTCCAAAAAAATTTATTTCCAGTTAAAGAGATTTAGATGATGCAGGGTAAAAACATTTTCCTGGTCCCTGACTCTTCTTCACTGAGTTTATATTTCTGATCACCCTAACATGTCCTTACCTTGGAAAAAATGTAACTTTTGCAATCATTCTTAAACCAGATGAAATCAATTAACATATTTCTGCAGAT
>JAULCC010620970.1:0-10269 GCA_032358795.1 Nuttallia obscurata
ATACATAATTAAATCCGTAATCTTGTAACAATAATCTAACTTTATAAATCCAATTCATTTTGCCGTTGTTACAACTAATGACAGCAGCATCATAATATGATACATTCATACCAATGAAATGCATGGAATTTTAAGAATGAGAAAGAGTTTAAACTTAAAGTTTTATAACTTCAGATCCAGAGCATCCACTTAACCCTTAGCCTGCTAAGCGCGACTGTGATAGACTTTGCAAACAGCTTGGATCCACAGTAGACGCCGAGTAACTCGGCGTCTAATCATGATCCAAGCTGTTTGACACTCGGTCAATTGTTTCTCCAAATATTGGACGAATCCGATGAATTTTAAAATCCAGGCAATTTAAGCATACGACTTTTATTCAGCAGGCTAAGGGTCAAGACTTGAATAACGACCTATGTGCGTTCATGCGATATGAACGCAACTCGTTACGCAATTGGCGCCAGCTCGTCATGGCAAATTTTGCTCGCGTCACCAATTGCGCTCATATTGCATGGACGCACACAGGTCGTCATTCAATGCTTATATTTACATTTTGTAAGTTGTTTTCAATTTCTATATAACCGAAACCACATGCATAGTTCGAAGTTTTTTCTTTAAAAGGGTACAACGCCAGGTTGGTTTGTAGCTTGTAATAGCCTGTTGTCTCCTTAGTTGTAATTCGACGTTAGTATATACAACCGCGCATAAATAGTTTCGATTAAATGAAGAAAACGGTGAGTTATACGAGTATTTTCTTAACATATACTGTCTATGTTTACTAACTGAAAACAAAATAGTTTTATTGATCTGTGTTGATGAGATTTTATTTGTAATTAAATAATAGTTCGTTACGCACAATAATCCATCTTTATGTATTTTACTCTAGACTTCGCCTACTAAAAGGTCACGAAAGGTCGTACGGTTCATGCAAAGTAGACCGCATTTTTTGTACAGAAGTCAATAGACGAATGTTAATATTTGTCATTGAGAGTCAGTCTTTACTGCCCTGTGCAGATTTTACGAGCGAGAAGATATAAGAATGGTTTGTTTGTAATTGTTATTTGATGAACATCACTTTCTAGTTTGTTTTATCTGTTTGTTGTTGAGGGGGTATTTGTTTGTTTTTTTGTTGTTGTTGTTTTTTAAATTTTTGTCGGTTTTGTTTTGTTTTTGTTTTTGTTTTTATTGTTTTTCTCTTGGGGGTGGGTCTTTCTGTTGTGTTTAGCGGTAGGGGGTTACGTGCCCAGTGAATAGTACCGATACACGGGGAACTGAACCACGGCCGGTTACTGACACCTACGAACCAGCCATTATGCTTACACCAAATTCTGAGCGCCAAGGAAGGAAAGTTATTACTTCCAATTTTAAAGTCTTTGGCTTGACTCGGCCGGGGATCTTGCACACAACCTAACGTACTGAAAGCTGACGTTCTTCCACTGTACTAACCGAGCGACGAAGTTTATTACTGATATAAAAAACATTGTTATATACGTAAAGAAGTTCTTTTTTCAATAATGTTGAAAGTAAATGTTTTGATGCTCATAACGAAAGACGGTAACTAAAGTAGTCCATCCATTAAAAAATTGAGACTGACACAAAAATAGATTATAAAATCTCAGTATGAAATACCACGGCTTCCACATCCTTCACAAAACAATACTTACTTGTTAAAGTAATATATTGTGGCTCAGTCAAATCAAATATATTCTTTATCTTAGTACTAAAATTTCTACCTTAATGCCAACATATGTTTACGGAGAGATACCGAAACCTGACCTTAATAAAATGGGAATGTAATTTCATATCATCTGAATGGATTGAGGGAGAACATGAGTGATAAGATAAATCGAGCCGTTAATACTATCTTAATGATGAATGTATGTCCTGTAGTATTGGATAAATCCATGATTTAATGGCATTTCCAGATAATCTGGCGACTACTTTACACAGTTTATCACAGACCCATGTTGCGTATTAATATAATGTACGGAGGTTGTGGAAGACAGTGGTGCCTTAAAATGTCTGCAATCATATTTCCATTTAATCATACATTTACGCAGATATATTCCCTTTATCAATCCTACCATCTATACAAAGTATAGGGGAAAATGTCAGACTACATTTGTTTTGAAAACATGTCAATATAAAGGATAACACTAAATGATATCATTAAAAATAAAATATTCATAACTTCCAGTTAACCACTGACGAAATTGACTGGAAAACGTAAAACTGTTATCGAAAAACCTTTTGAATTTCAGCATAGATCTTTATGGCACAGAAAAAGTTATATGCTGCATTCCTTGACTGGGCGAAAATATTCAGAATGATAACAGAAATGTAAACGGAAATTTTGATATTGATAATCTACAGTTATTTCTATTATTTTTTTTTTTTGCGAACCTTATGGAAGTGCTTGCCAAATACCTTGCTTCGCTACATTTTTGTTTTCTAAATGATTTTTGAAAATAATTGCATCATGTGGAATCTAAGAGTCAATGTTAATAAAACAAACAAAAATGATTTTTGAAAACGGCTTTTCCATAGACCTACAATAAAAAGAAAAAGAAACAATTCACGTCGAAATTGTTAAACTTTTTAGGTACCTTTGAGTACATCTGTATAAAATCTGGATTCGCACTGAATAACACGTTCTGCATCATGCTTTATACCTAATTATATTTTATTAAATCATTTCAACATATGAATGTTATTTAAAAAATCAAACTATTTGATTCCTGCGTAGCCAGTCAGTCTACTCGTTAATAAAACAGACAACTGATATAAATGTAAGTATATGCTTTCGCGCGCATTTTAAACACAGTCACATGTGTTACTGAAGATCATGACATACATCACATCCTGCAACAAACAAATAGATTCATAAAACTTGTAATGCTTATTCCTACAATTTTCCCAAGAATGTAAATTATACCAATGACATTCACTCAAAGCAGCAGGAATACCATCAAACGACTTCTACTAATTAATTTTATCCACATTTCTGTTTTATATAGCGTTTTTAATTAATGAAAAAAGAAAGGAACAAATTCCCCTAATACCCTCAAAAGGCATACAAATGTCATTAAATGCATGAAGCCATATCAAGCGGAGATAACTTTGTTATTGGATAATTTGTCTCATTAATTAGATATGAAACGCCTTTGTTGGTGGGATGTGTTCCAATGTTGTGCTTGGTGTTAATGCAATGGGTTTTTTCTTCATTACAAACGTATTTCACATTTGTTTAGATTGAAATGGTGTCCGGCACACGTGTTCATCGGCAAGATCCAACAGTTCTTTCCAGAGACAATTAATAATCCTGCCTCATCGGGAACTTAATTCGGCGAGAGACGAACATCTGTTTGAAAAGAGACACATATATAATCAATATGTTATTCAATTTTTTTATAATTTTTTTTTTCTTAATAAATCAAGCTTGAACATACATGAAAATGGAGAAAGAGATATATTGAGAGATCAGTGCGTGTCCGCGGGCAAGCCGGGTGTACTGTGTTTGTTAGCTGAGCAGCAAAACATTCACAGAGGTGATATAGTGAGTGAAATCACAAATGATAAGCGTATACATACATAACATTTAAATGCTAATCGTGATGCTAAATTTCTCAAATAAAATAGTGTGAAGAGCGAAAAGTTCCATCGGTAAACAGATAGGAACTGTGAGTATAGAAAAATAAAAATGAAAATCATTAATTTTATCCATTCAAGTATGATATAACTTACTTGTGCTCTAAATATTTGCATCATAACCAAATTAGTCTATCTTCGATGCAGTAGAGATAAGAGTTCTTTGACAAATTTGTCAGGCCAGCGGAGTAATACCTCAATAACATTAATACATATATAAGATCATTAATGAACTGATTCTGTGTACCGGTATTATTATAATGCTTCAATGTTTTCGATTATAAACACATAATTAAAACCTGCCTAATTCTCATCAAAGCAGCGTTTTAAAACATGGGCAATGCATATGACAACTTCTTCTTTATGCGACTTAAACAGGATTGGAATGTGTTACTAAAACTAACAGCGACTGACTGGGCCACAGGGATTTTAGATGTGTCGGAATGCGATCACGATCGGAGTTCCAACCCTTTTCTTATTTTAACTGCACATTCAAAACGGCAGTTATCAGGGGACTGTTGTTGTTATTTGTCGAAATGGGTTTATATGCATAAGTGGAGTTGTGTGGGGGACAAAGGTCCACTCCGAGTCCCTGTGGATTGGGCGATCCAAAAACATCCGGTTATCATTGAACATGGTTTCATAAACAGGTGACTCAGTTATCTGTCCTGAAAATGTATCATCTCATGACAGTCGAACTGCACTTGTTCATACTTCGTACTTGTTAACTGTGCAATATCAATTTCAAATCAGTCATATAGACAAGGATAGTCACAGACCACATGTCTCGCCTAACATATGCCTGTCACAAGAGTAACGGATTTGTTGTCATAGTGGAAGTGTGACAAGATGGTATTTTCATCATAATTTTGACTTCTGACCGGAGTTTGTGACCTTGCCTTTTTAGTTACAGACCTGATTTTTGCTTGAGACACATTGTCTTAAAACTTTAAACAAATATGCCAAATTATTTGAGATTCTTTCAATCAGCAAGGAAGTTATAGACCGGAAAAGCATTTTAAGTCATAAGTTTGACTTTTATCCTCATCCTGTGACCTTGACCTGATAAGAAGAGACCTGGTTATTGTATGGGACACATCGTCTTCTGACAGTGAACAATTGTGCCCTATTATTTGAAAATCCTTTAATCAACAAGGAAGTTACAGCCCGGACAAAGCAGGGCAGACGCACGCACGGACGGACGTACACACATACACCCAATTTCGACACACATTAGGACGGCTATGTTTATCTCCATCACAGAGGGGCTCGACATAAATGATATCTCTTGCAAATTTTGACTTGAGAAACACGGGTGCTGGTTTCGTACCTTGGACACCAGTAAGCCGTTATTGTTGAAACATACATGTTAAGGTAAAGAATAACTGCGTACTTAAGATATACCCATACACACTCTATACATATTGTCAATGTAATTGTGTTCCAAGTTTTACCAACAGTCCGTACTGGATAAGCCAGTGTAACGTACCAATTCTTGTTTGGTCTGCAATTTGGTAAGTAGTGACTAGCCGAGTTGATCTGATTTCTGCTGCGGCGAATATGTGGTGCGTATCCGTGTTGCTAGAAGGTGTTCGTCATGGAGGAGTGAACGATTTTAAGACAAATTCAGGTACAAGTTCGTTAACTTGTCAATATCTATACGACTATTATAGTATACTTTGCTCTTATCATAACTTTATAACTTTTCTTTATATATATTTGTTGTAAAACAAAACAACTCTATAGTCGCTATTATAAGCTGAAAACCTTGCTAAAAACTCGTAAAACATATTTGATATTTGTATAAATGAATTTTCCAGACTTAACACGAGGTGTAATCATTTCATAATAAAAAATAAACTGCTTACAATAAAAATAACTGCTATTTTTACTCCGTGTATCTACATAAGCGCCAGTAGAATGTTGCATCAGCCTTTGTACATTTCTAACCAGTCCTAAACATATTATTTCCACATTTTTTCTTAAAACTACCAGCTTACCAGCAGCACAACTTGATTGGGGAGACCGCGTTCACACCTAAACCTTATGCTTAAAAATCAAAGTCGCTGTTTTTAGACAAACGTACATATACATTATTCATAGCTTATTCATATGGTATTTCGTTACATAAACACTACAGTTACAAACAAATAACAAATACCATAGCTGGCAGAAAGTTACGTAAATCAATCAAACAAACAAATAACTTTATCACGTGACTACACAGTACAGTGATAACTTCAATAAATAATATACAATGTATAGAGGATATGTGTAGGTTTATTACAAATGCTTCTTTTTCGTTGTTCACGAACGTTTTCGTTGTTACTTTAGGCGATTATTTTTGCGCACGAAGACGCTATTAACGCTATAAATATATATAAATCATAACCATTTAGTTAGTTAGTTAGTTAGTTTGCTTATTAGAAATTGAATATCGCTTAAAACAGTACAGTAAATCAGTCATATCGCGAGAACCAGCTCATTACAGGTGGAGGAAGACTCGGGGGGACCCCTGTACTATATTTCAGGCACAACATGCACCAGGATAGAACCACCGACCTATCACAAGCCAGCTGAAAGGCTTCCTCACGTAAAAAAAATCCAAAGCGTCCAGACTGGATTCGAACCCACAGCGGCGAGGGGCTGAGAGATCGAATCTCATTTTGGGCATTTAGAAAAATACGCATAGAATACCAGCGAGACAGTAAAAAGCAACGATCAATTTCCTCACCAGCACTGATAAGCCACACGTAAGGTCAGGGTTATAGCCTTTTGGTAGTTATATAACATTTGTATAACCAGTGCGGCTGATAAAGCCGATACTCCAATTTAGCTCGCAGATAGGCACTTCTTTAGAATTGTAGACCCCGATAACAAAGTTCGATACACAACTGTGTCAAACATTGTCAGTCTGTAAAACTTGGTAGTTGAGGAATAAACACTGAATTACTTTTACATATATTAAAACTTGTGAAGTCGGCAGCTTCATCGTCTTATCGGGGCCTCCGTGGCCGAGTGGTAATAGTCGTTGACTTGTAATCTCTCAGCCCCTCATCGCTGTGGGTTCGAATCCCGGTCTGGGCACTTCGGATTTTTTAAGTCAGGAAGACTTCCAGCTGGCTGGCGGTAGGTCGGTGGTTCTACCCGGGTGCACTCTGTGCCTGAAATAGTGTATACAAGGGTCCCCCGGGGTCTTCTTTCAACTGTAATGAGCTGGACATCGCGATATGACTGAAATACTGTTAAAGCGACGTTAAGTTCCAAATAAACAAACAAATTCATCGACTTATGATACACTTACGTGCATAATACATGATAGACTGGATGGCACTCCATACTAAACAATACCCTGTCGGCGCAAAATAATTTTCGTCTGCATATATTGTCGTCAGTCTCAATGTTCAAAGTGGGCATTTCCTGAATGTCAGTTCAAAAACAGAATCAGGACGTCAAACAGTTTGGATCCTGGTGATATGTTTCCTCTGGATTCAAACTGTTTGCAAAAATATCTCCGAAACGCTTATGGCGAAAGGGTCACAGCAATAAAGGACAAAGTATATACACATAAATCCTAACACGTTCACCGCGTGTTCAAACCTTTTCTTACTATTATTAACCAATGCAAGACTGAACAAAATTGCAGATTCTACATTGGTTGCACTTCTAACCACTTATTCAAATGCCTTCTAAAATAGTTTACTGAAATAACAGAACAATATATGTAAGAAATTAAAAAACCTAATTAGCAATTGCAATATTCGCGCAAAAAGGGTTAGTCTTGTGCCAGTTGGTATTATTTTGAAATCGATATATATGCAGTATGCTTAAAATGTCAGTTCTGACATAAGCCGTTTTACTGCACGAATTTCACAGGAATTGTGAGCGTGATGGAACAGTAAACTGACGGACGGACGGACGGACAGTCTTATCATGTTGATGTTTACACCAGTCATCGTCTTTGGCGTCATTAGGGGAGAGAAAGTAGGACAACTCCATGGGAAATGTGCAAAATGTCGCTTGTGCACGTACTTACCCCATCAAAACAAAGTGTTTATCCTTTTAGAGAGATCTAAATATGGCACATCCCTGTTCTAGAAGGATCTGTTCTGCTAGTATATAAGGGCGGTAAAATAGTAGTAGCATCATTCTTCAACATGTCTACTACAATGTTGATTTCGACAGTGTTATTATTATTGTTTATAACAGGTAAGCTATTCATTTACTTTAGTTACATATAAGTTCGTTGATCTGAATTAAGTTGATTCATAACTTAAACATAAAAATAGAGTTTTTACAGTATCATAACTAAAGTTAAACTGAAGCAGAGACTATATGGTTGAACTGCTTAGGTTTCTAAGCTTTAACAGAGTGCTTCATCGCAATATCATTGTCATTGATATATCGCCTGATTTGATGATACAAATGATTCATTCGGCAAGATGAAATGTCGAATATCCTTTTTCGAGGTCTTTGATGGCGTTTCTCTCATTTGTTTGATTACTTATGCGATAACCTTTTTAATTATCATAATCTGAGCTGTGAAAAAAGGCAAAAGTCGGCTTTCAAGAACTAACGATCGTCGGTTCTTAAAGGCCAGCTTTAAGGCGACGCTATCGTAATGCTAAAACTTTACAAAATAGTAATTGTCATATTCATTATCATACGTTCAAACATGCGTTTAGCGTTTAGTCACGGTGGCGTTTCTCGTAGAAAAATACAATTTATCAAAATTAAAAAAATAACAGGTACATGTCATAGTCAACGATTATCATAATAAAACAAGGTTAGTATTGATAAAAAATTAGTTGGAGATGTAATTTATACCCGAACTTAAAAAGCCTTGAAGCTATTATCTTGATAATATTTCATATTCATATGTCACGTCTGGATTGTTAACTTCGTGACTCTTCTAGATAACGCTGATGCTTTCGAATCCTGAATTGACTTGGTTCATTCTTGATTTCACTTAACACATTGTTGAAATTAAACAAAAATGCAACCCGTCAACATATTCTCTTTCGCAAATAATTTGAATTTATTGACAAATTATTTCTATGGCATTAAATTAATTTAGTTACATGTACAAACCCTTTTCCAAAGATATTCATCATTTCTTGAAACTTGTTAGGCCGTGTTCACAAAGCGTTTTTGTTCTCATCTGAGAATGAAATTTTATAGTCATATATATCTGAAATTGGTATTTTAAAATGAATTTTGAGGTGGCAATAAATACTTTATATTGAGTGTCAGTCTCAATAAGAATGTTATCATATGGTTTATGTAAAAAATGCAAAATAATTGCAGAAAACAGTTTCAATCTCAAATTCAGGTAAGACTGAACATTGTGAACATCGGATCAGGATTGTGTCACATGATTGAATTATTAATAATCGAAACATCAGTGCACTATAGCTGTATCTTTATATTTATTATATAACATATACATATACCATTATTGCATATGGCCATCAATATCTTCGTTTAGGTTAAACTCGTGAATCTGTCAAATCATAAAATCATCGAAAGAAAATGTCAAATGATAAAAGAGGATGCCATTGTGTTCTCCGTTCGTTTCTTTACTCATGTAAAAAATATCAACTCGATTGCTTATATATGTAAATATAAAATACGCTTGATTGTGTAAAACAATCTAGATAGACCTAGGTTACTGTAGTACAGTTTTATTCTGGTGGGGTGGATTGGTGGGGTGGGATGAATGGGTGGAGGCAGTGAATGATTGAGAATCTGAAGCACCATGCGGTAGCAACATTCTACCCAGACATAGTATAATGACACCGGACCAACTAGTTCTAGACTTACCATTATAATGCTGAGTGCTCAGTAAGGTGACTACTAACTCGATTTAAGTCTTCTAGTTTGACGCGGTCGGATCCGAACCAACGAATTACAACATGCGAGGCGTAAACTCTACCACTGGACCACTGTATTTCAGTCAGACTATACTTCAATGCTTAATGTACAATTTGTACAATAATGCTTATTGCATGTACTACATATAGCAAACCGTTCACCAACTGCAGCTAACTATAAGTATTACATGACAGCTGGCTCGCGGCAGGTCGGTGGTTCTACCCGAGTGGCTCTATGCCTGAAAATTGTGTACAGAGGTCTCCCAGGGTTTTCTCCCATCGTTAATGAGTTGACGTCGCTATATGACTGAGCTGAATCAAAAAGCGATGTTAAACTTTAAAAAAAAAACAGAACTGCAATGATTATAATTAGATGGATAAAAAGTATGTTATTCCTTTTCCAGATACCTCTTACGGAAACAACTCCGCCGAATTCCGTAGACTACTAGCAACACGAATAAGGGCGTATCACAATGTGTACATCAGGCATCTCGAGCCATCTGTTCGAGGGAACAAAAAAAACGTTGAACAACACCAACAACTTAGAGATTCTCTCTCCACACAAGAACGCTCGTCAGTTGAATCGGAGCAACAACAAATATTTAGTGGACCTGTGAATATGATGATTGGAAACTCCCCGAATGCTGATGAATTTGCACCGTTTTCACAACAAAACTTGAAACGCTCTGCACCTGAATCTGAGCAACAACAAATATTTAGTGGACCTGTGAATATGATGATTGGAAATTCC
>JAULCC010620991.1:0-10268 GCA_032358795.1 Nuttallia obscurata
ACCAAGTACTGGTTCTACCCAGGAAACGGACTCGAGAGTGTTTCTACAAGCCATAGGCTTTCAACATAATCGAGCTATAATAAATAAGCTTAAACTAAAATTAAACTAAACTAACCAGGAGTTGTATTTATCAAGCTTTCTGTGGGAGTTGTTATTAGAATGTTTAATATCATTTGATATCTACCTCAGTCTTTATGTCAAAGTTATAGTTATTACATTATTTCTACTGAGGTTCTTGTCATGTATGTGTATACATGTTAGGTCAAATCAGATAAAAACAACAAGTCATAATAACAAATTACCAGGGAAAAGGACAAATATTCTTGGGCAGATTAGATTGATAACACAAGTTTTTGTAGTTTGTCTACTGATATTAAGTAATTGAGGCATTTGACGAACATATCTTCCACATGTTGCTGCACTCAAATGTTTAAAAACGAAAATAGATGTCATTTACAAATACTGTGTACTTTTCATTAACAGGTCCAGGTCTAGCATTTGTTGCCTACCCAGAAGGCCTTGCACAACTTCCGGTGTCGTCACTATGGGCTTTTCTGTTCTTCTTCATGATTCTAACTCTTGGATTGGACAGCCAGGTTTGATATTATATTTTAATATCAGAGCTCCAGATAAAGCGGGTATTTTGAGAAAATTGGTTTCTGTTTTCCATTTTTCTCTACCAAACCTTATCTTGTAGGTACTCTTAAGTAACGCCTCATGGAGGGGATTCTTAAGAGTACCTACAATATAAGGTTTGAGGGAGCAACATGGATAACAGACTTGATGAAAATCTGTTACGTGCCTTCTATCTCGAGCCCTGAATTGTATAAACAATCACTAAGTACAAGGCGACATGGGCCTCTAGTAAATTAAAAATTTAAATCTACATGGGAAACCCTCCATTTCCTCTTGTATTTATTCTTCAAATTTTCTATTTTGTTACCTTTTATTGAATTCAAGGGTCAAATGTTACTTCAAAAAGTCTTCTTTCTTTATAGACTTACATGGTTTTTATCTTTAAAAGCAACTTACTGAGATAGAGTATTAATGTACGTGTGCTATATGAAAGAAAAAAAAGTAAAATGATCTGAATAATAAATCAAACTGCCCGTATTTGAAATAAAAATAAATAGCCTGTTAACGTAAATGCACAATTCACTTCAGAATGACGCCAAATATTTAGTTTCTTTTCATTAAAGAACAATTTAATATCAGTATAAGTAAGACATTTTAAAATTCTGTAACTAAACTGCAACCTATACCTCTGTCAAATAATGTACACCATGTAACAGTAATGTGTTGAACCCTTTTTTGCGAAACTTAGCGAAGCCATAAATCTTCAGTAAAGGGTTCAGAAACAAAGAAATCAATTTTCCTATTACCTGGCACTAAATATTTTCCATTTAGGACTAAAGAAACGTTGTTGAGGACATTTTACCAGTTTCCTCAGAGAGTCTGCTAAATGTGTTTAATTAAAATTAAATACTTGACATTTTTTGTCTTTTTACTGGCGAAGGGTTAAATATTGAAATGCAGTTTACATTTTTGAGTGATTTCTTGACGAACTATAATCTTTCGAATTTCCCAATGCCACTAACGTATGTTTATCGGAACTAAAGTTATTTAAAATACTTTTCTTCAATATTCTCTGTCCACAGTTTGTGATGATGGAAACGGTAATCAGCGGTACGACAGATGTCTGGCCACGCCTCCTGCGTAAACATAAAGCATTGTTTACCTTTATCACCTGCATTGTAGGATTCCTACTTGGGTTGCCAATGACAACCAAGGTAAACAAAAAAACGTTAACCATATTGATTTGCCTCTCTCTCTCTCTCTCTCTCATGTACTCTTAACAAATTTATACACCGGGCTATTTTGCCACTTGTATTTAATATATTTTATATGTCGTTTCAACCTGTAATTCGATCAGTACAAAGATATATTAATTCGATTTAGACATGTTATAACAAAATGATGATTACACATGACTGAAAATGATTTGATTAATAAGTGTCTATTAAAATAAATCTTGTTTACTTTCCAGGGCGGTATATTGGTTCTCACACTATTTGATTGGTACTCGGCTTCCTATGGCCTAATGTTGGTCGCCCTGGCTGAGTTCGTAGCGGTTGCTTGGATTTACGGTAAGTCAATATATGCACACCATCAAGTCTCGAGTGAAATATTTAAATGCAAACATATTTATAAGAGCGTTGATCAAAGTAATAAATGAATACTGAATAAATCTGTGTTACCTTAAACAGAACATAATCTGTGTTAACACTGTCATGCAAGATCAATTTCTTAGACCACTGTCAACATATTTGAATCATACATGCTATATAAAATATTCTTATGAAGCATCCATCGGTACAACGCAATTAATAAGAACGGCAATTCTATATATAATGCACTGATTCACTGTTCATATTTTGGTTTTCGTTCTTTTCTACTGAAAGCTATGATTACTTTAAACTTTAAGGCATTATACCTGTTAAGACATTCAACTTGGAAATATATCTAAATACTGTTAAAATTACTGGTCCAACAGTTTGGAATTTATGTTCAAACCACAGTATTAACATTGGATAAACCAATCTAAATTCGTTGACAGCTATACTGAATTTTTTTTCACGAATCTTTACACAATGTGTGGATCTTGGGCTGTTCTTCTATACAGTAAAGGACATAACAAATCTAATTCCATATTTATACACGTATGCATAAATGTAATATTGAATTGTTCATATTTAACAAATGTTTGTTCATGTTTCGTTTTGTTTATTTTTTGGCCCTCATAAAAGATTGACCTGCATACATGTATTATGTCAAATGGGTGTCGTCTCTAAATGATTTAGTATAAGTAGTTGTATTATTGTTATCTTACAACACATTGACAAAAATAAGTTTGCTCCCGGATAACAGTATCCTCTCTATATAATACGTCTATTTTTTTCTTCTATATATCACGTCTCTTTCTTTTTCTATATCAACGTCCCTTTCTTCTTCTATAGAAGTAAGTAAGTAAGTAAGTAAGTAAGCAATGTTTTATTATAGTGACATGTGCATACAATAATAATACATATATACAACAATAAAGCACCCGGCCCACTGGGCCTATATGTCACCTGGTCTAAATCATTTTATAGTACTATCATCGCTATAGTGATGTCCGTCTATATAATACGTCCCTTTCTTTTTCTATATATAACGTCTCTTTCTTTTTATATATAATACGTCCTTTCATTTACTATATAATACTTCCTTTCCTTTTTGTATATAATACGCCCCTTTCATTTTCTATATACTAAGTCCCTTTCTCTTTCAATCTAAAACGTCTCTTTCTTTTAATATATAATACGCCCCTTATTTTTCTATACAATACGTCTCTTTTTTTCTATATAATACGGCCCTTTCCTTTTTCTATATAATACGTCCTTTTCTTATTATATAGTATACGTCCCTTTCTTTTTCTTTATACTAAGTCCCTTTCTCTTTCAATCTAAAACGTCTCTTTCTTTGAATATATAATACGCCCCTTATTTTTCTATACAATACGTCTCTTTTTTTTTTATATAAAATACGGCCCTTTCTTTTTTCTATTTAATACGTCCTTTTCTTTTTATATAGTATACGTCCCTTTCTTTTTCTATATAATTCGTCTCTTTTTTTCTATATAATACGTTTCTTTCTTTTTATTTACAAAATACGTCCCTTTCTATTTCTATATAAAACGTCCCTTTCTTTTTCTATATAATATGTCCCTTTCTTTTTCTGTATAATACGCCCCTTTCTTTTTCTATATATTACGCCCCTTTCTTTTTCTATATAATACGTCCCTTTCTTTTTCTATATAACACGTCCCTTTCTTTTTCTATATAATACGCCCCTTTCTTTTTCTATATAATACGTTCTTTTCTTTTTCTATAAAATACGTCCCTTTCTTTTTCCTTATAATACGCCCCTTTCTTTTTCTATATAAAACGTCCCTTTCTTTTCTATATAATACGTCCTTTTCTTTTTCTATATAATACGTCCCTTTCTTTTTCTGTATAATAGGTCTCTTTCTTTTTCTATATAAAACGTCCCTTTCTTTTTCTATATAATATGTCCCTTTCTTTTTCTATATAATACGCCCCTTTCTTTTTCTATATAAAACGTCCCTTTCTTTTCTATATAATACGTCCTTTTCTTTTTCTTTATAATACGTCCCTTTCTTTTTCTGTATAATACGCCCCTTTCTTTTTCTATATAAAACGTCCCTTTCTTTTTTCTATATAATACGCCTTTTTCTTTTTCTATAAAATACGTCCCTTTCTTTTTTCTATATAATACGCCCCTTTCTTTTCTATATGATACATCCCTTTCTTTTTCTATATAATACGTCCCTTTCTTTTTCTGTTTAATACCTTTTTTTTAAATTTCTCTACAACATCGAGATAAAAATCTCTCCAACATTATACTTTTCCGTCTTGGAGCAACAACCTTTAACAACTAGCATGTTGTAAATTGTGACAAATGAAATAAGATGCAGTTGAAAACGTCAACTGTTATGCTGTAAAATAAGCTCTGCATAGCAAAGGCAATAATAACATTTCATTTTTTAAAATTTTCAACAGCAACAAAAAGACCCGATACACAAGTAAATATTATTATTACAATGCGTTTTACAAAAACTTCTCAAACAAGTTTGTCGATAAATAGACAGAATGTAAGTGTAACTTCGTTGCCCAAAAGGACACCTATTTAGAGGCTTTCATTTTATATTGCCAGGCATCAGAAACTTTATCCGGGACATTGAGATGATGATCGGTCCACACCCAAAGATAATGTGGAGTTACTATGTGGCAACATGGTGTTTTATAACTCCGCTTGCAATCATTGTAAGTATTAGAACTGATTGACCATGGGATTGTTTTACTGAGAATGATTTCACCCGAAAAATTGCACACGAGCAGAAATTGTATTTATTTGTTTTCATGCTATCGTCAAATGCATACCTGGATGTTGAGAAAATCTTCAAAGTAAACTTGTTTCAAGAAATTATAAAGTTTTAATTTACTCGCCTAAACTTGAAATAAGAACTATTTCACGTGCATTTACATTTACAGACACGCTTAGAGAACAGGCAACACTTGTTGAATAATCTACCCTAAAGAAATCCCAGAGAATGGGGGGTGTATATAGTGGAACAACCGAACCGTTTTGTTACATGACTTTATTATTGAGACATTGAATATCTCTTTATTTTAGTTAGGATAAAACTATTTAAATAAAAACAATTCATTGTGTGACAAAGTAGATTTGTATAGAGTTTTAATAGTATGATCCCGCAAAACGTCTACACCGGTTTTAAATACCAAATCTCTATAATGAAACATGTTTTACCATTAACTTGCTTAATAGCCAGAATGAGCCTTGAGTTGTCATAAATGTGAGTGTGTGTATGTTAGTATCAAAACTTTCTTATTCCTTTTCTAACTGAATAGTCTTTGGGTAAACTTTTTCTGGGCTGTTTTTACAGCTACATCAGTGTATATAGTGTATACATATACATCTTGTTTAAGTAAAGTACACATCCACTTTGCCGTCCTCTATGGAAATATGCTGCGTCTTAACCTTTTGACTGCTAGGCGCGACCGTGACAGAATGTGCAAACAGCTTGGATCCAGATTAGACACAGAGTAACTCGATGTCTAATCCGGATCAAAGCTGTTTGACACTCGGCCAATTGTTTCTCTAAATATAGGGCGAATCCGATGGATATCAAAATCCAGGCAGAAGACAATTTAAGCAGGCGGTAATTTTTTCAGTAGGGTATGGGTTAATTAGACAAACCTCTCCGATTCACTTTTAAGGGAGCACAGGGAACATGATATACGGGAGATCAACAGTTTACCTGTTAACTCACCTTCGTACAAAAAGACATTAGGCTTAGCCATCGCCTGCTAAGATTATACATATGTATAATCATAATGGTATTGTTATTTTCAGTTCATTATCATCATGACGGGTATCAACTATACTCCGGCTTATTACGGTGACGAGACCTTCCCACCCTGGGCTGAGGGCGTTGGCTGGATCATGGTCGTTCTACCCGTACTGTTGATCATTATCGGAATTATCTATCAGCTGGTTAGGTGTAAAGGAAGTGTACGTATATTGATCGAGTTTTATAAAACAAGCAGAAATGCAAATACTGATATTCTAATTTATCCATATCAAAATGAGCATAAAGCCTTATTGGGTATGAAGTTTCATGTACAAACTAAATGTCTAAAGCGTATTATGCTCCCTTGGCAGAACTTTCATTTCTATTTCATGCCATTTGTTAGATTGTAGCGTTTCCTGTTCCTTAATGTTGACAACACGTTTATTTATAAAATCAAAGCATGCAATGAGTACCTGTGAAGGTGTAAGCCAATGTGCTGTGGCTGCAATTTGCGCCAAGTGTTAACGGTCGACTAACAACCTGATGATCAGGGCAGAATATGTAAATAGGGAAGAACTAATATATAAAGCACCTTTGAACGTATGTTCCATATGAAAAGGGTGCTATAAAAATGTGGTACATATATATATACAAGTTGAAACTTTTGATTTTGTTTCTTTTGATTTTAGTTTGTTGAGGCGACCAGACCGGAACTAACATGGGGACCCAGACTCGCTATCTACCGTACCGGCCACTACAATGACAATTTGGGATTCGTGCCAGATGAGGACATAGAGAATGAGAAGAAGATTTATTCAGCTGAAAACGGCGTGGAGGCACCACCATCATACCCAGAGTTTGATAGACTGTAAAATGCACAGTGACAAGTTTTCCCCTATAGTGACTTATGCACAGTTCTAGCGTGCGCTATTAAGACAAACAATGTGAAGGCATAATATTGTACTAACATACTCGTACTGAACACATTTGGAAGCATTTGAATACGCAAGTTTCTATGAAGCGGTATATATTTAGCTAAAACACATCTGACGGACAGCAAAGAAAGACTCTTTCATTTGAATAGATCTTTACCTCTCACACTTTCAGATCGTTAAAGGTCTGGTGCTAATGCTAAAGTATAAAAAAGTTCATGTCAAACTTAACACGTTTACCGGCCTTAACATATGACAGTGGAAGTGCCCAGTTTGTTATTTGGCGAAATTCGATTGTTTCATCGCTTAAGTCAAGTCCTCCTTTTCATTGTATAACCCAAAGTAACTAAGTCAATGGGACAGCTTGACCTAATCAAATCAAAGTCTGCACAAATCGATAACGTGTGTCAGAGAAAATAGCGTCGAGAAAAAGACCGAAAAAAGGCTCTTATTACTCGACTATGGGGATGTCATATGTCGTGTTTTTAGATTTTTCTTACATTTTTTGCTATAGTTTTAAACACAATCAATCAACTACAGAGACGTCTATAACAACTGGATTACCGCTTTTATTCAAATGGATTGTAACACGTCCGAGTTAGTCTAGAATTTCGATGAGGCACTGGACCTTTAAAAGATCATACCCGTAAATGCATACCCGTAAATGCATACCCGTAAAGTTAACACTTTACCGTCTTCAACAACAAAAACATGCTTATATCATGTATATCATGGTGACTTTTTGGAACATTTTCAAACTGTATAAATTCACTCAAACTTTATTAAACACGCTTAGATGTTGTGAATATCACCTGTGTGGGAAGTTATAATGACCCCGTCAAATGTCTTCCAAACGGTTCCTATATATGCACGTGTGACTTATCATGAAAGTGCATGAAAGTTCATAAACATACTCAGCAACACGTCAGGAGTCTCATCTACAACCCTAGTATATACATAGATATAGGCAACCTTGTTAAATCATTCATCTGTGTGTATCTTCATTTGGTCTTTGAACATTCGTAAACTGTGTTTTCTTTCAAAAGATTACGTTCGGTCAGTGCTATTAAACATTTGTTTTCCGTTACAGTAGATTGCAAAGTTTAGCATAAAAGTGATTCAGGTGTATTACGGTTTGTATAAAAAAGTAGTCTCTATTATAAACCATCTTTTGAGTTTTAGATCGTTTATAGGCAATATACGTGTGGTTTACTTGCTGCATTTATTTGATACTGTAGAACACCAGAAAGGAAAATGCAGACCTATTGACATTGAATCGGATGTTTATATCGGAACCAGTGCTGCTAGCGATGCAGACCTATAGACATTGAACCGGATGTTTATATCGGAACCAGTGCTGCTAGCGATGTACGATTTACTGTGGTAAAGGACAAAACTTTGTTTAGTTTTGCTTATCTTATTGGGCAAGGAAACCCATAAGAACATGTACAGTGTCAAAAAAAAAACTGTTAATAAGACCGGCTTAAAAAATATACTGATGGTAGTTGTTGTTGTTGTTGTTGTTTTAATTAACTGCATTATAACCCTTTCATTAAATTATGTACCTAAAGTCTACTCATATCAAATAGGTACAAATATGTTTTTATTTCCTAAAATACATTGTTTTACCTTTTATTAGAAATCCGGGTTGTCGGACTTTGAAGAGAGTTTTACAAGGTTTATTGTTGTTTGGCTGTCTGTTGATTTTTGCAGTAACATAAACATGGCTTGACAATGGTCAGTACTTCACTGTATATTTCTAAGTAAACAAACCAGAGCGTTGCAGCATTTTGAATGACGTCATTTTTTATTCAAATGTTATATTTGTAGACGGTTTTTTTTTTTTTAGAAAGTCAATTGCTCGTCTTACACCGTAAGGTTATAAGAAAGTTACTCTTAGTTTTATTAACATTTTTTTACAAAACAAACCATTTAAGAAAACCTGCAAGGCTGTCTAAACATATGACGTCTATAACCGGTAACACTTTTGTTATAGTTTACCTACGACATTTAGATGTTACATCACAGGCCTAACTGAAGCACGGTGACGTTGTGTTATAAAATTTCTCGTGTTTGCAACATTTGAAAGGTTTTCTTGTTTAGATGTCAACTTTGCAGACTATCCTCAAACACTGTGTCCTATTTTATGTATCGTAGAAAATTTATAGATTTATTGTTTGTATGTTTTATTACATAAATGTTTTTACACATATATTTTATAGTTTTAAGCAGATGTTTTTGTACATACAAGCTATTTACAAAGAAATTGTTACAGGTATCACTTCCAGAATCCGTAGATGTTTTCTACTATAGTAAATAGGTATCAAGAAAAATCAAATACCAATTTATGCGTACAGTACGCTGTTGTATCCAAAAAATAACGAAAGTTTTTACGACTCGAGTATTCTTTTTTCTGTAAATACGCTAACATGATAAAAACACTTGTATTTTAAGTATCGATGGTTCAAGGTTTTTTGTTAAAAAGAAAGGGAGATTGCACCAATAATGGTTATTTGAACAAGTATTAAACTGGTCACAGTTAATTCTGAAATTTCATTTGTCACATCGCACATGGTATTAAAAAGCTACTGAAGATAGTCAGTACCTGCACGTGTTATTAAGACGTGTCAATCTCAAGTTCGTACGCGTTGATAATGAACTTTAGGTTTCTGTTAAAGATGCAATCCTTGCTTTTATCTTCATATGTTTCACATATCAACTTGTTCATTGTTCAATTGTGTCCTATTTACTGACTGTATTTACCAATAAAAAGGGGATACCTATGTTAAAATGTTGATTGTTTTATGTCCCCTGGGTTGCAGAGCGTAACAGGTAATTATTTCTTCTTTTCCATATCCTCTGTTTGGATGACAGTGATCGTTTAATTTAATCTATTTGAGATGAATTTCAACTCGTTATACATTTACAAGAAGTAAGTTGAACGAATATATCAGGCCATACTGATGTTAAATGTTAAACCAATTAATATTTACATAGATATATTAACAGATCCTCTCCCCAGCGGGTGAGGAAATCCCCGGGTTTTTACTGAAGGAGTTCTTCTGTCCCTAAACCAGCCCTTTAACGATTTTTGATAATTCATTATGCTTACGAAACGGTACTGTAACGGCGAGGCAGGTATATAGGTACTTCAAACCAGCCTTGATATGGAGCTCGTTTTTTCAGCGACGCGGTTTAGCATTCAGCCAATAAGTGAAGTTCAGCAATTTTTATCGCGATCAGTTGTTGGATGGGTTACCGCCTGGTTTTTAAATCCGGTAAGGGAGGATTGTTAAAGAAATGGTGGCAGCGGTGGGATAATGACAAATGCCAGACTGAATTTAACTTACCCACTGTGTTCCAAGGCCAAGTCTCGCGTCGAGACTTCTCGGAGGGGAAAG
>JAULCC010621002.1:0-17621 GCA_032358795.1 Nuttallia obscurata
AAATTGGATTGAAAAAGCTGTTTCAACTGCACCCATGTAATTGACTATTTCAAATGGTATTTTTAATGGGTTTTATTAAATGGGCAAGCTTAAGTGCAAAGTCATCTTGATTCAGAACATTTCCCTGTTTTTGATTGTGTTCTGAGTTCACTGCCAACCCAAAGCAGATGTAGGTGACATCAGGGGTACAGTAGGTGGCGCGGTGATTTGTTGATAGCATAAAATTCGGGCTACCACGGAAATATTTGAACCGCGAAAATATGAGGAAATATTACATATGCTCATATAGTTCACTTGACATGAAGTTGTATATAATTCCCAAACACAAAAAAAACTGTACAAACACATTATATACCCAGAATAT
Organism: Nuttallia obscurata; assembly: GCA_032358795.1. Classification (NCBI taxonomy): domain Eukaryota; kingdom Metazoa; phylum Mollusca; class Bivalvia; order Cardiida; family Psammobiidae; genus Nuttallia; species Nuttallia obscurata. The sequence continues at coordinate 365 of JAULCC010621002.1, forward strand.
TACTAATCTTATAACAAACAATTACAATAATTGCAATTACCCAGATATCTGTATTTTGAAATAATATACATAAACATAACCATATTTTCATTTAATGAGATGGAAGATTAAAAGAATCTATCATGATAGTTCAAGTAGATTGTTGAATAGGAATATCTCATCCCAGGGGCCGACATTTATGCAGGATGAGGCTTGGTAGAGTCCCCGTGTACATTTCTGATCCCAAGGGTGAGATATTCCTTTCATGCAAGAATTTTCGACTGCTGGATTATTTTTCTCCCATTAACAGTTCACTTATTTATAAATAGTTAAAATGCCTTATTTTTAAGGATTATATATATTAACCAATATGACATGTTTTCTTTGCCCATTTCAGAGATTCCAGGTGTAAAGATAATCCAACCTGTGTCAACTGGAATTTTTTCCTAGAAAAATAAAGCCACAGCTGAATATGGATAACTGACCCTTTGACTTATAGATATTTGTTAGAAATGCGATTATTCAGATGTTTTGATTCAATTTAGATGGACACTAACATGTGGATTTTGTTTACCTTTAGTGTCAACACCTGTAAAGGCATTTCAACTCAGATACATTACTTACCAACAGTTTCACTCCAAACATTGAGTGTTGCTCCTTGCCAGTGGCCAGCGCTGGTTTAAGCTGACCAGAGGGCAAAATGCCGACATGTTTTCCTCGCTCCTTCAGGGATTCCAGGTGAACAAATAATCCCACCTGTGTTAACTGGAATTTTGTCTCTATTCCATGCACTGTACCTGCAGGCTGAAACAGAAAGAAACCAGTCAATATTAATTATGCTCCTACCAGTCTACTAGTACATGTTCTTGAAAAAACACTGAACCAGAGTACAAGAAATGTATAAAAGATTTCAGGCTTGACCAAATTATTTTTATAAATGTATAGATAATACTAGGTAAGTATTGAATAAAGAGAATTTTAATCCTGTAAAGCTTAGAAAATAAAATTATGTACTGCAGAATAGGATACCTGTAGGTGTTAGGGCAAGTAGGGTCACACTGAAATAGTTCTGGGTTCAAAGTCCTGTGCCTAGTTGGTAAAAACTTGGAGCCTAGTTGTAAAAAGCCCAAGGTTATTTTTGAAAGAGCTATGGGTCAAAGCTCCAGCTATGGGCTGAAATGTTCAAAGCCTTGGCCCAAGCTGTTCAAAGACCTTGACCAAGTTGAGCAAGGCCCTGAATCCATTTGTACAAAGCAATGTACCCAGTTGGTCAAAGCCTTTGGCCCGTCTTTTCAAAGCCTTGGCCTTGTTGCTTATAGCCCTGGACCAAGATGTTATGTCTGAATCTAGTTACTCAAAGCTTCAGACCCAGTATTTCAGACATCTAAACACACTTGTTCAAAACACTAGATCTAGTTGGTCAAAGCCTTAGGTCCAGTTGTTCAAAGCCCTGGAAACACCTTTTCAAAGCTTTTTATCCAGTTTTTAAAAACTATGGGCCCAGTTATTGGTCTCTTTGCTCAAAGTTGTAGACCTCATTTTTACAGCCCTTGGTCTATTAGCTCAAAGCTCTGTACCTAGTTGTCCATTGCCTTCTGCTCAGATGCATAAAGCTCTGGGCCCAGTTACTCAAAGCTTTTGGCCTAGTTATTCAAAGCTCTGTGTCCATTTTTCAGACGTTGGACCCAGTATTTACAACCCTAGGCAAAGTTATTCACAGCCATCAACAAGTTGTTTAAAGCTCTGGAACAAGTATTTCAAAGCCTCAAGTTTGGGATCCAGCTAATCAAAGCCTTTTGCCCAGTAGTTCAAAGTCCTGATTTGAACCTAGTTATTTAAAACTTTGGGCCAAGTCGTTAAAAACCCTTGACTCAGCTTTGAGCCCAGTTTTATAAAGCTCTGAAGGATGAAGTACAGTGTTAACTTCTCTCTATAAATTCATCAAGAAGTGGAATTTGGAAATCAAAGTTTATATATGTCAGTCTCATGTATAAATTATGCTTGTCACAATTTGTGACAAAATATAAAGTACAAAAAGGGGCATCACTCTGTCAAATATATCCTTGACCATAAAAATTTGGCTGCATCAAGACCTTGTTGTCATAAACAATGTTATTTGAAATTTGAAGAAGAAATGTTGATTATTGGCAAAGTGAAAGCCAACTTAAGTTTCAGTTAAGGATGAAATGACGACATGATCCCTATGAATCACTTATTTGCCATGAGGCCGACACAAAAAGTAAACTTTAGCCAGCACATATCATTACATATTTATCAGTGTGACCTATATGTTTTTGTCTGGTCACATCATTTTGTTGTCTTAAAGAAAACTTATAAGTGTAGATATTTTTTGTACTTAAATAATTCAAACTAAACATCAAGTCTTTCCAACTGTGCAGAGGATGAACCATGAATCTTACCATGTATGCAAGAACTATGCTGCCATTGACAATCGAAAGGAAGTTGTTGTTGTTGTGAAGTCTGATTTGATTACTTCCCTCATTGACAACCGTCCAGGTGGCTAGATGATGAGAAAAAAGGACACTGATGCTTATATATGCAACTGCAGTCTGCTCTTATATAATGTATGCTTAATGTAATAAAGACATTGTATTTTAATTTTTTGTAATCATATTTGCTATTAATTAAATTGAACAGGTCTAGTAAGTTAATTTAAGAACACACCAGCTTGTTATCCAAAATCAAAGTTCTGAAGTATTGCCAGAAGATGATTTGAGAGAGATGGAAGCTAGAGGTACTGAGGTTATATGACAAAGGTACATACTGGGTTAGCCAACAACCTTCAAGTTGGGCCCAGCTTAAATTTGTGTTACACTTAAGCAATTTCGTATGGTGTGGAACATGATTTAGGCCCCACCTAATAGCATGGCATGTAGGAATATATTTAACCGTGTTTTCTGCAGAAAATTTCTGCATTTATCTAGTACAATTACTTTGAAAATAAATTGTCGACATAAAATGTGTACAATAACCTTATTGTACATGAAGACAGTAACAGAAAGATATTAGTATAATTACTATGATTTTGTACTATATTGAATGAACAACAAATAATTTCAAATGGTTGTAAAAGAGCATATTCTGATGAACAGCCAATCATGATAGAAGATTGACATAATCACCTTTCAAATCAGCCAAACATAACAGAAGATTGACATAATCACCTTTCAAAAAAACCTTGCACTATACAAATCGAAAGTTGGTGCAAAACTTTCTGTAGATATTTATGTTATCATATTTTAAAATCTATTCCCTAGTACCTGTGTGTTTCTAACCAGTCCCCTGTTGTTAAGTAGTATAACTCCCAGACCTATCATCTCCAGTAAGCTTACTAAATCCTTACCATTTGGTGCACCATCTTGTCCTAGACCATCTACCACAAGTTGTCCTTGTGCGCTCTGCACAATCTCCAGGCTACGCCCACTACTGCGGGAGACCAGTTGTACAACATTTCCAGACTGGAATAATTTCTGCAAACAATACAATAGTGCCATTATCTACTTTTCCCAAGTAGTACATGTATTATATATATCAGAAATAGAAATATGTTACTTACCTCAAGTGTCAGAGTTGCACATATATATATCAACCTTTTATCAAATTAAAGTTTATATTCATGTGTAAGGTAGCAAAAATATTTTGATCAAATGCATTGTTTTAAATTCCAAGGAAGTGATTTAAAAGCTAAACAACTGTTGCTTTTCTTTATTTTTATATTAAGTATAAACAAAAGATACAAAAAACAACTAATTCAAAAGTAAAGTGAAGGAAAAAAAGTGATAATTTTTGGAATGAAGCAGCTGTACAGGGTTTACGGATGAAAAACTGTCAGCAGTGAATCATTTCATGTTGAACTGAGTAGGGGTTGTGAAATTACAAACAAAACAAATTAGAATGAAGTGAATGGTAGACGTAAATTGGTGTTGGTTGAGGAATGAAATGTCACATTGTCAATATAGTATATGACCACCCCTATTCACTCGGCACTCCTCGGTGGATTCCGGTATCCTTCATCTAACCTCGGATGCATGATGTAACCCCGCCGTTTTGAACTATTTGAATTTGGGATTTTCCTTCTAAACAACAACAATAAACAACAGTTGATGAGGGCAGACACCGGTAAGGTTTTTTTTTGTATAAAAACTTGTAATTTGTGATTGCAAATAACAGACGATCGCATTGCTTGTCGAAATCTAAAGCTATTCAAGGGCGGTTAGTTTTCGGATGTCAGTAAACCAGCAGCAGCAAATCACCAAATGTATCGGCATAACTACATATCACTGACCGTCATACATCAGAGGTTAGATGAAAGGTACTGGAATCGACCAAGGAGTTCCAAGTGCACCCCTATTGGTAATGACAGCAGTGCATCTTTGCCTCATGTTAGCAATAAGGGTTTTAACAATGAGAAAAGGGATCTTCTACCAATCTCTATGTTGTCAAATCACATGTATCACTGATTACTTGTTATATAGGAACAAATCATAAAACAAGGGTAAGAAATCAGCTGGACAAGATCAAACAAGTGTGTAAGTCATCAAGGCAGGTGGTGGGATGGCCAAACAACTTGACCATCTAACTGAAGGTTAGTATAAGGGCTTGAGTTAAGACTTGTGACTAAAAACCTTTCCATTGCCACCCAGCAGTAACTATGGTCCCCCCCCCCCACCTTATTTTTTTAAAAAAAAATTTTGTTTGTAACTGATGTATGATAAGTCAATAAATTATAAGATTTTAGGTCTCACCGTTCAGTCATATTGAAACTTTTTTCAGATTTTTATGGTAGAGAAAGATCCCTAGGTACCTCTTGGTAGAATGAGCGACCTTCCACCAACTAGCTTGATTGCTCCTTCACATGAAAATTTGTATGATTCAAGCCAGGGTTCAAGCCCTGTCCCAAGAGCAATGAAGGGCCAAGCCAACATCTTAAACCACATAGCTACAGAGCTAACCTTCCCATCATTAAAGAATCCTTATTCTATCTGTTGAAACCTCATCCTTTCTGTCGAGTTTTTATATTTTTCGTTCAAGATGTATTATAGAAGATAGACTGTTTAATAATAAATGTTTTAGTTGACTAAGAAGACTATAATCAGAAATTCTATCTATTCAGCTCATAATGTCTGTTAAATTTATTTGCTTAATTCAAATAAACATTTATGCCCCAAAATTTATTCATGTAAGTTGTACAGCTAATGTCTACAGTATATCATTTATATGATTCTTACCAACAAATTTCCTTGGGCAGTTGTTGCCAGCGATTTATTAATCTGGTCTGCTGTCCAGTCCACTTCTCGGCTCACTACTCTCCCCAGCTGGTTAAGCTCATGACCAATTTGTCCAAATAAACCACGCTGCAAATTAGTCAAGTAACTATTATTGTATAACACTCCCTTGGTGTGCTAGTGTGCTATTAGTAAGGAAACACTCAGAGATTTACAAACTATTTAGGGACATTCTGATACAATCTTCTCGGTATTTATGAATCTTTTCATGTGTAAAGCTATTTAAGACTATATCCCTACAACCCTGAATCTACTTAAAACTGACTAGCATATGCAATGCGTTTCAGACCTTGATGTATGTGAGCATTTTATCTTTCATCTTTGAGACTTTTTAATAAGCTTCATGAGACTGGGGTTAGCAGGAACATGAATGAGCAACTGTTGTTGAAATTTCAGATGAACAGCAGGTTATCATATGGTCTGCTAAACCAACTGATTTCTGAGGGAATTAATGAAAGACGACAAGCTTTCTATTCATAGAAACTTACAATAATAATCCTAAACTCATGCACTATTTCAATGACTGAAATATTTTAATGAAATTTAGATACATGTATATAAATCTCTGAGCATTTCGAACAAGTTATGTAACATAAGGCTTCCTATCGAAAACATGTGATAAAATTAGAAATATAATTATTATTGCTGAACAGGAAATAAAAACAGAAATGCAGAGTTAGTTTATATGTGTTACAGGTGTTCAGACAAATGTTGGATACACTCTTTTTACCAGTAATGTGGGTCCTGTAGTTGTAGGGAAAGCTTTGTCAAATGACCCATAGATGTTCAATGTTGAAACAATCATATTATCAATACCGTTAGATATTTGGCCAATTAAACTTCTCTGAAAATATCACATTTAAATATTACAAATAAAATATCATTTATCAATTGACATTTAAGCACTTTTGAATGTATGCACTTATGATAAAAGTGCTATATATGAATGGTGTATAATAATTATAATAAATTAATGACAAAGTAAATCCCCATAAATATACTGTTAAACTTATTTATTTAGAGAAAATGTTTATATATGTGGCAGATTAATCACAGATTTGCAAAACCTCAAAAAATAGAGATAACATTTCAACATGAAGAATGTCAAACATTATTTTATATTAAACATGAAAATAACTCAACAGATATATAAGCTTCTAGATCAAAAAAAGTTTCATACATGTGTGTGTGTGTGTGACAAGAAGTAAATAACATATACCAGTACCAATGTTTTTTAATTACCGTCTACAGTATATATACTAATAGTTTAGACATATGCACTTGACTTCTGTTTAATTTGTGCCGACTGAACATTAAATGCCAAATCTAGATTTTCATTAAGCTCCTAGATCTGTGACCGAGCAGCTTTAACGTCAAATTTGCCAGAGAAATATCAGAGCAGCGTCTATACAGATAGGTGTCATTATGCCAGTTCAGAAATGTAGAAAAAGTCAAGAAAGTTTACAAATTTAAATTTAAAATTAGTAAAATCAACCAATTTTCAAATTTCTAATGTCTGAGTCAGAACCTTCACAGAGAAGATAAATCCAAAAAGTATATTTTACACCTCAAATTTTTAACAAGAGATGTTTTTAAACAAAGATATAACTACATAGATGAGTGATTAAATGCCTATATGATGTATCTTTTACAGATCGGTAAAATCAAGTATAATTTTGTAAGCAAAGTCTGGGTAGGGTATAGACTGAAGCAATAAAGCAACTTTGTGTTTCTAAAATATGGACCATTATGGGCCTGAAACCTTAATATGTGTATGTGAAAATGCTGTCTACATCATTTTAAAAAGATCTTTTTGGAACTTGGTCCTAATAATTTGAGAAAACTAATAAACAACAAACAACAACAACACAGATACTTACAGATGATTTTGTAATTACTTTAGGTTGCTGTTGCTGAACTATGATTGTGTTGTGCTGTAAGTAAAGAAAAGTAGATCACTGTTACATAATACTTCAACCAGCGGTGTCTGAATGGAAAGTGATACAGGTACTATACCAAATATTAAGTTGGAAGGTTTTTTACCCATCTTGTCTTTACCATTCATAATGTTTTAAACACATTTGAAATACATTTTATGAAATGAACAATAATTTTGTCAAATACCTTCAATCTAGAAAAAATAGTGTACCAAAGGATAAAACACTCTCTCAGTAGTGTTTTAAAAAATATGACTGAGACTCACAATAGTCAAAACTTACCGATAAAAGGTTTGTTCTACTCTTTTTTATTTGAAAAATTTAGACAACAATATTTTACACCCAAAGCAGACATTTTGTAACGTATGTAATTCAACTGCGATGACTTGTTAAAATGCCTAAACTTGTTATTAGTTGTATCTACGCTGCCTACGGTACTAATAATAGGAGTCAGTTGCCAAAATCAAACACTGGTGTCCAAACCAACTACTGATCAATTATTCATTGAATAATTATGACATCCAAGGCTTTCATTTTGTATTCCATTTAATTGAAGGTGTGCTCATTCCTGCATTTAGTTCTACTAACACAGGGTTGTTAATAACAATTAAGGCAACTGATTTTCAGTTAAAAATAACTGATTTTTTTAGATAGATGATCCATAGGCACTCTTAAATATTAAGGTGAAAACAACAGATTTTCTTCTGTTTAAATGATGAATTCCATTGCCAATCTGTTAAGAATGACAACCCAGCTAACAGTATCTTTTTTTCATTTAATATAGCAATAAAATTTCACTTGAATACCTTTAAAGGTGTTATGTTCCAATAACAAATATGTCAAAAATATTTATTAAAGCTTAGTTTAAACTAATTATTTCAATTTTTTTTAAAATACAAAGATAAGCCAATTTCATTGAGATACACAGTCTCTTTTAACAGTTTATCCAGCTGACAGTGCACTCAATTCATACAACTAAATCTCTGCTCAAATATTTTAGTACACTGGTCACACCGTAAATGAAGGGAAATAACTCAAACTACATTGAATTTTCTTCAATACTTCAGGAGTTATACCCCAAACAAGAAAGTTATCAAAAATGAAAAAACCCACAGGTATTGCAGCCTGAGTTATTGTATTTTAACATTGCACTTCCTCACTGTCCTCTAACCATTTAATGAAATTTCAGTTGTATATCTTTAATACATTACTGATTAGTAGTTATGTCCTGGACAAGAAAATGAAAAAAGGGGAATAACTCAACCAATATTGAATACGGAGTTACAGTTCTTTTAACAAATTATATGGTAATCATAATAATGACTCCAATGATCAAATTATTAGTGACTTCTTAAAAGAACTTACTGCCCCTGGTGGCGGGTAGCTGGAGTATGGAGGAGGATTTACTGGATATCCTTTCTGTGCCATTTTACTTTTATCAAACGTCTGCCAAAGATACTATGTCAAACTGAAAATGAAAGAAATTCTGATTTTAATCCAGATTAAAAAGTGAAAATCGTGAAAGATATAAAAGACTACTGAAAATCAAATAAGTTTTAGGAGCTTTCTTTACAATCAGTGAGTGATAAATAAATGTTCAAATTAACTATATAATTAACCGGTACACAGAGTGATACAGTATATAGTGTAGAACCAGACAAAAAAACTGTTAACACATGGGATTTAAAAGCACAGATTTAGACACCCACAACTGATTGGCTGATCATGGTCTGAACTTTGGAAACAATGTTCCAGGGAGCAATATCATTTTTATCTTATCCATAGTATTTACCGTATTACTTTTAGGGGTAATCTGGAAAAACTGTATAGATCTATCAAAAGTTTTGGGAGAGCCCCTTTAATATATGGTAAAAAATTATGTCACCCTGTCAAAATTTGTATAGTTGTTATAATAATGGACTAAGGGTATACATGTATCTAGATTATGACTGGCTGACCTATGTGTTTACAACAAAAACAACTGTAATTCTATCACAAATACAAACAGATTTGTACTGGGTTAGATGTGTAAACAATCTGGTATATAAGGTAAACATAAAATCAGTGACAGCTATGGTATTGGGATTGAATAAGTTAGAAATTCTTTGATCTTAAGAGTAATTAGAATATATACAGTTTGTTGGGTTGAACATGTCTACTAATAGATAGTTTGAAGACCTGTAGTATTTGAAAGGTTTATGTACGGTATCTCACAACTGCCTTGCAATATAACTAAGGTTTTCTTGCAACATGATTTAGAATAACCATCTTCACAACAAATAAACACAACCTCCCAATATTTTTACCCTTTCCAAGTTCCCATGATGGGAGGTGCCAATAAAAAAATGAATTAGTTTCAAAATTTATTAAATTCATATCCATGCATTAGGCTTTGAAGCCCATGAGGAATGTTACATAACACATATGGATCATATGACTAACAGCTAGTACATACATATATAACAATTATAAAATAAATAAAGTTAGAACCGACGCCCTCTCACTTCAGCTATTCTTATTTTGAGTTATATGATGAACATAAACAACCAAATTATACATTCTGTTTTCATTAACACTTACAAAAAGAGAAGATATGAAAACTAAAACCTTTAAATTGGCTTTGGAACTAGAGCATAGCAGAACAATACTGATTCCGATGATTACCGTAGTTAACTCTCATTGTTAAACTTGGTCAGAAATGAACTTTCAGAAACTGGAGAATTAATTTTAGGATTATTTGCTTATACTACAGTCACTTGCAAAATTTTATTATTTAAAGACGGATGAATATAACCACTTGAGATATTCTGGATTTCAATGAAAAAAAGAAGGTGCCAACAAGTCGACATTGCTTTGGAACTCTTAAGAAAACTAGGAAACAACTCGAAAAAAGCAATGTAGATCCTGACAGCTGTTTCTGTATGCTGAGAAAAATTCAAATACATTCAAAGAATAACCTAAGGACATGGAAAATTCACAGTTTAATAAATTTCAACACTACAAGTACATGCTTACAAACTTTAATCCAACTCAGGAAGTACTTGATACCAGCAGGTCATGCTGTAGCTGGTGTATTAATGTAAGCAAACTGTCGGGTCAGAAAGGCCACAGACCAGAACAAACCAGTCCCAAACGAACCATGAAAAGACCATGAACATAATTTGATTTCACACACTTTGATGTTTACTTCAGTTGACAATAGGTATGAATACTTCATAAGTTTTCATTAGTTTAAATTAATATAAATTTGTAATGAAAATTGTGAGTCTTCATTTGATATATTGATAAGAAAAACAATAGAAAACAAATAGTGTGCACACATAAAATTTAAAGGAGAACAGGCTTTTCATTGCATATCAAGTATGTAGAAACAGAGTATACAAATCTGACATTTATCATAAATATATAATAAAATATGATTTTTTTAAATCAAAACTGTGTTCAGATTGGTAAATCTGATAAGTTCAGTTAATTGTCTTCAGTAAAAATAGTTTTAATAATCACCATCTAACACTGACAATGAGATCAACTTATGATTAGTTAAGATAATAATAATATTTTAAAAAGTGGGCCATTCTGGACTAGTTTGTTCAGGAACTCTGAACTAGGCTTTTTTGTCTCCAATTCATTCTGTAAACCCTAGATGAAGTACAGAGATATATATTATTTTTCAGAAAGGTCTAGTTTCAGTTTTACCTTTTAATTGATTTGAATGATATTGATGTATCATTTATCATCAGCTGTCAGTTTGACATTAATGCTCAGTTTCAATATATATCAATGAAATAATTGCATGTCACTGGAAAAGATTAAACCAGTTTTTGTTAATTACATCTATTTTGACTGATTAAAAACATGAGTTTCTTTTAGCAAGTTTCTGCATCCTGCTGTTTCACTACCTTTGAATATGTTTCTTCTTCAATGTAGATCACACATTATGTATTGGTGCAAAAACCATTAAATAGAAAAAGGATAATGGGATAATGATTGATAAAGGTGAGGGGTCAAAGCAGCCCACTTTCGAAAAGGCCCACTACCAAAACGGCCCAATCCAAAACGGCCCATATTAGAAAAAGTTTAATATCTAATGGCTGATTGAGTTCTATCGAAAAACATTTGGATTTTTTTAATTTTGTTTACAGAGAGAAGGAGATAATGCAAACTCATCATATAATTCATATTTAATAGCATAATATATACAATGGACAGGATTTACAGTAGTGGTCTCTCTGTTATCTGAAGAACCAAACAGAATATGCCGACATGATTGGATTATCAATTGAAGATTGATACCATCAAAACATGATTGGTAAAACAGTAATATAATCCATGCGTTAAATACAAACATTTATCAATCAAGTTTGACACTTTTTACACACTGTTACAATTGTTTTCGCTTATGATTATTACTGCAAACTACTGATATTTTTTTGCAAACAATACTATTGACAATATTGGCAAGGTCTGAATGTGTGATACTCAATGAAACACTTTACACGACAATGATAGTTGTAATAAGCGACAATTTGTTTTAATAAACATGCTTTTATTTTTGCCAACATAAATTTCAATATGACTAATGAAATATCTTTTCTTTTTTAAATCTATATCTCATGACGAAATGCATGCTATTCTTTTCTCTAATGATAAATACATGCTGTCAGCTTATTCTGGGTAAACTATCTATCGGGAAAACAGTATATAATAGTACTAAAAAGTACAACTGAAAAAGATTGTTCAATTATGAGATAATGTCTCTATGTATATGGCACAGACCCATAAAATAAATGGGCCGTCTTTGACTGGACCGTTTTGGTCCTGGATATAACTGGTCTGTTTTGGACAGGGCCTTTTCGGAAGTGGGCTGTTTTGACCCGCATTCATTGATAAATTACTTAACATTCTTCAATGAAAAACAAACAAAAATTATGGGTGTTCTTTTAAGTAAATATTTGAGTTCAAATAAGAATAGTGAAAGGTTAGGTAGATAGTGTCAGACATGAAATTGTTCGGGTAGCAAAACATCCATCACCCTCTTAGTTACATATGATATATCTACAACCCATACAAATATCACATATAATATAGGAAAAATTCTGAAATAATAAAATTCTAACGTTTTCATCCAAACACATCAAAAGTGTTACTACCGCGATATACGCTGCCCCCAGTATATATGGAAAAGGTATATCCGACATAGAAAGTAAAAGCGATGATTAAGAGTTGTAAATAGTTCAAATACTTAAGTCTTACAGAACTAAAAGACTTTGTTACTTTTGTTTTAAATAATATCATACATTCACATCTTATCTTTTTTACCTTATATCCGAGCTGTCCGTAAGAATCTTATATCAAATGCATCCTATAGGTACACCGTTTAAACTTTTAAAACGAAACTGCGACTTTCTTTTCTACAATTATTAGAAACTCGTCTAAAATATCGCTAATAAACTGTTATACTCAAAAATTTCTATCCAAATGACACAATGACATTAACAAACGTCTCACCTGAGATTAAAATTAGTGTCAACTCTGTGTGACGCTTAGTCACCGTGTAAACAATTTTGTTAATGGTCCGACTTGACGTCATAAAAAACTTCCGCGATCGTCCTAATTTGTCGAAGCATAAGTTACTGATACACCGGCTGTTGAAACAAAACTTTTACAACTCAATATTACACAGATTCACAAAAACACATGTGTAAAATTGATAAAGCTATATTAAATTTTTAAAAGAATGTCTTTCTTGTAAATGCTTTATTTCTCTCTACTAAGAATTTTATAAATACATTTACACTTTGGGTTTTAGACTACTTCAATTAAACATGGAAGACGAGTATTACTTTTCCATCTGACGATATAAAGTTTTATTTAAAAGTGTTTAAGTCCCATTAGTTCTACGTAATAGGAACCTTAAATAACACAGACATGTTAAAAGGAAAACTTTTCATTTTACTTTTGTGTTTTATACCCATTTTGAATTGTCAATTAATTGTAAATGTTAAAAACAAAGGCGGAGATGTTGAGAAGGAAAAGATTGAGGCGAATACAACAGCTGACATCATTCACTTGGAATATTTATCAAAGGACGGGACATTGGTCACACAGCTGATCGACTTTAAAGCTGTAAGTGTAAACCAAGAAATAGATGCTTGCTTATCTAAGCCTTAGAGTATCATATAATATTGAATGATGAGCTCACGTCCATACAGTTTCATACACTTGAGTAAAAAAATAATTTTAAACTAATAATATATAATAATTTCACATAGATACATGTCATAGATAATCACCAATGGTAAATTTGGACATGCTCTGACGGGGGCATTGGTGGTATACTGGAGGTACTGGTATTCACGGTACTGAACACAGAAGTCATTTATTCATATATCTAAATTATGTAACGTGTGCCTAAGACACAACAGATCCTTCAGAGAAAAGTATACTCAACCCTCAAGTGGTCGACTGTGTATCACACAGTCACATATAGCTCTATACCGAGTATCATGAGACTGCGACCTGGGCTGCTATTGTACTCCAACGAATAAACTTCCCTTTCAGAACGCCAAGCATTACTGAAACACGGGCATTAGTTCGAGAAGCACAATTTTGTCCCAACTCAATGACCTTACACCTCTACCACCATTATGTTTGTTTTCTAAATCATTCATCCTATCAGCAGTAATACTTTGGAATTAACTTCTTCCAGAAATGACATATTGTTTTTCTAAAATGTAGGAAACAGGTTTTTTTTTTTCTTTATTCACGCTTGTATACGAAGGAACTGTATCAATCTAAACTTTTATTATTAAGATTTTAAATTTTAATTTTATTTAATTATGAGATACAGGAAAACTGTTAATGTTAAACTATTTTGAAGGAACATTTTCTGTTTCAGACTCTGTGTCAATTTTGTACAAATGCACATTATCAACTCTTTCGGGCCACTCACAGGTTAAACCCACCAAACCTCTACCTTCTTTTATTTGGCTCATCCGAATTAAGTGATGTTTTATAACTTTTGTTAATTTTTTTATAAACAACAAATTGTTTCACATGTTTATTCTATTGTCTGTTTACAGGATATTCAAGTATTTAGAGTCTATGTACCATGGGAAGAAGAGAGAGGTATCGTGCAGAGCAAGCCTCAGTCACTTTGTTTTATTACAAGGTTTGGCAAAAACGAATTTATATCCTCTGATGCCATGTCAAAATTAAGACAAGTATGTATATTTCAAAATGTTTCTATGTTTTATTATTTTTTTTTCAGATGCATTTCAAATATACAATTTATTCAGATAGCAATGTATTGTTGTTTTATTAAGTTGTTTGTAATCGTGCAGCATTTTGGATGCATGTACAGAGACAGGGGTGTAGTTATAATTGAGATAGTGGCATAGAATAGGGTAGTAAATTATACCTCCTCCCAGTTGCGAATCAGTTATATTGTAAACAATTTTTGTTATGTATCTTATATGAAAACATTGAAAAGAAAGACTGAACACTTCTGTTGTGTTGTAAATGATTTGTTCATCACAGATTTTACTGTACATTCAACAGATTTTGATCAACTATTGCTTAAATATATCAATTTATGTCTCATAATGGATTTTCCACTTGCCTCACCAGACACTTGGTGAGAAAAATAACTTGTCTGAACTCAACTTATACTTGAGGCCTGACTAGAGATGATTAAAGCAAAATATTTTATGCAATTATCTAGTACTCTTAATATTTGAAATGTGTCTGAAAAGGTGTCCGATAAAAAAATTTTTTTAAAGAAAGTAACCATTTTTAGTGACTTATATATTATTGCAGGAAATGGCAATGATGTCATAAAAAATATTAGCTGTTTGTCTGAATTAGGTTTTGTCTTTAAATGGCTGGTTGAGCTGATGTAAGTTGTCTGTATTGCCTAAGAACACTCTGAGAGCTAGATTTGTACTACAGTCATTGATAATTATTAACTAGCTGAAATATACCATATTCATAATAGAAGCCCAATGATTAGAAACACTTATGGAAGCTGGGGTGGCTCTACTCTCACCATGACTTCACTGTTTTTCCTCTTCTTCTTTCTCTCTCATCCTTTGTCTTATTTTCCTGCTAATTTCTAAACTTTTTACTCAGACTTGATCTTCTATAGATTGGTGAGATGTAGTGACCACAGCGCTAATGATTGTGATTATGAGAGATGAGGGCTACTGTTCATGAGTACTTTTGTTTTCTCTAGGTTCAACACACAACTCGTTTTGAATTATTTTGAAATATTGAATATGAAACATATCATTTGATCTTGATAAATAAAAGATCTTAATATCTGTCTGTTAGTTTCATTTTTCAACTGAGGAAAAGTTCCAGCTGGCTAGTGGTAGATTGGTGGTTCTACCCCGGTATGCTCTGTCTGAAATAATGTACAGATATGCTCTATGTCTGAAATAATGTACAGAGGTCCTCCAGGGTCTTCCTCCACCTGAATTAGCTTGGCATTGCAATATGACTGAAGTACTGTAAAAGTGACGTAATAACAAAAACCAAAAAAATCCCAAAAACAAACAAATTTTTATTCTGGAGATTAATTTAAATGCTTCACATAATAGAACTATCGACAGGGCTGAAATTTCAGTCCTTTCAACAATGTCATTTAAAATATGGTCAATTTCAGCAGTAGTGTTCTGGTATTAGATTGTTGGCTGGTCCAAAGTGTTGTATAGCTAAACTAACACTTCATCTAACCTAACCCCATACTTCATCAAGCTTTCAACAAACATGCTTGTTGTACCTCAAAACTGACCTTGCCAATCTAAAGCTATCAAGGTTTCACTCGGAACACAGAATACTGAAGAGATTAAATAAACCAATGGCTGGATTTTTTTTCATGATTTTGAAAGTCTTGCTTAAGATGGTAAAATAGAATAATGAGTTATGGTTTTATGTTTATTGTGGTAACAACCATCACCTTGATGAAATCATTCATGGAGGAGGCAGTGACAGGCCTGAGTTTCAGTTCTGCAATGCTTAAATTGTTGAATAATTTATAAGTGTATATCAGATGGTCATTCATAAAATTTAAATGATCAGAACTTTTAATTGTAATCTGAAGCTATTTTTATTTTTAAACTAATTGTTTCAGGTGTCTAAATTTATTGAGAGGAAATGAAACTCAATTTTTAGCAACAGTGACCTTGATCCAATTAACCCCAAAAGGCAATCCAAACCTTTGTCTTCATGCAAGCTATCTGTTTACCCTGTTTGCTTGCTATGCTTTATTCCTGACCAAACTTATTGAGCAGAAACAGTTATATTGATTTTAGCAACAGTGACCTTAACCTTGACCTGATTTACCCAAAATGTAATCCTAACCTTTGTCTTCAGCTATCTATGTATCAAGTTTGGTGACTTTACCTCATTCCTGACTAAAGTTTTAGAGCGTAAACTGTTTTTCTAATTTAAGCAACAGTCACTTTGACCTTAACCTGATTTACCCCAAATGCAATCCCAACCTATGTCTACACATAAGCTATCTATGTATCAAGTTTGGTTACTATACCTTATTTCTGACATTAATTCTTAAGTTAATTAGTGGTAACAAAAAGTTGATACCCTTCTGGCCACCAAACAACATACTCCATTTTAATAATCAATTATTTTTTAAAAACCTGGTTAAAAAGTGAAAAAACTGATGGTTTGTCAATTGTTTATATTGTTGATATCGAGACACTTTTTGTTGTTTTTTATTGCACATCAATGAAATTTTTTTTTTCAATTTTTAATGCTTTTAACTAAGAAACACTTCAACAATAATCTGAATATGCCAGGGTGCATTTTGGACATGGAATCGAATGCATCTAGCGCCCAATTTGAATACTGAATTTGCCTGATAAACATGTTGATGAGATGCTTAGTAATTTAACATCGTCCCATGTGGGCCTGGGACGTGCTATGTAGCACAAGAATGTGGACCACTGCTTAACCCTTGCATGATCGTAAGAGGCGACTAATAGAGTTTTAACGTAAACTGGAGTTTCTGTACCT
>JAULCC010621036.1:0-10266 GCA_032358795.1 Nuttallia obscurata
CCCCCCTATACAAAATGTTTTAGGAATGTCGACTGCTTAGGTAAAAGACCTGAATGAAAATTTCTGTACCTAAAGTACGAAGAAAGTCTTAAGAAGAATCACTCTCATGTAATCCATATAGCTACTGTTAACAATTTTTCACATTTGGAGCTTTGCATATTATGAGCCCAATAACAGATGCAGTATTTTTAAACTGCATCTACATTAACTCTTATTGATCTGGCAAAGGAAATGTAATTTAAAATTTGGGGCGACACATTTCGATATGATTGCTTATGACACAACCCACTCATCAGGCAGATCTGTGGTAAATGTTAATGGCACTAAACAGAAAAGAAGATGGAGGGTTTGTTCTTCATAATTTATTTACACATTTCAATGTCTGACAGAATGTAATAAAGCTTTTTTGCACAAGTGGACAAGTATATACGAGAATGAACCATTTACAATTGACCTTGAACTACAAACACTATACCGATAGTCAGCTAACCACAAAAAAGTTAATACACTGCCCATGTAACACACTCCAAAGTTACACTTTTTGTACAAGTTCAAACTTACTCTTAAATGACCAGTCACATTAAACACAAATTTATTGTTGCCTTGTCTACAACAAATAAATATAATTCCCAATTTATTTTGGCTAACATCTACAACAAAAATTAAATGTAAACTACAGAGTAGCCCAAGATTAGAAGGAACGTATTACAACTGATAAAAAAAACAAAATGCACCTTAAGCAGATTCATATTCTATTGTTTAAAGTTCCAAAATAAACTGGACTGATTCAAGTTCAGTCTAGAATTATTTTCATCAACAAAGCAACAACTAGACTTCAAATGATAAAGAGTTTATCCTCAACTGGTTCCCTGCAATGTTTCCAGGCAACAGCTGACTGGTTCTCATTCATTCCTTTAATGCACTGCTTCTCACACAAGCACCATTCATGCCACACAACCTGATCACAATAATGTCATATAAACCACCTACTGAGAAGACTGGCACAAAAGTGGCCAGGCTCATCTTAGAAGACAACAGTGTATAAAATGACCAGATTAAATGAGACTGGTACCACACTTCCAAGTCTAAACTGTTCATTACCACTTCATGAAAAAAAGGACACAATAGACTGCTTTCTAAAAGCAAAGAATCCGATCAACATGCTTTACATTTAAGCATTTAAGTCTGTGCACAATTTAATTTTTGATTTTAATCATAGACATAAGTAGTTAAGTGTCAAGTAGTATCTCCTGCAGTATAAATAAACAGTATTTTATTAAGCAAGTCAACATTGTGTTTATATATATATAGTGTATATTGATATGCCTTATTTATTTATAACATCCATCTAGCTTTAGTGGCTTCAATCTCTGATTACATTCACACACTGGTAAATAATTTAAAAGCAACACATCAAAATATCAGAAAAGAAAAAAAGAAAAAAGTTATTAGTAGAATGAAGCGCTTTATCAGTTTCAATATCATGTAACCTCTGACTAACCACATAGATATGGGCTTGGGCCACAAGTTTTTTCAAAAAAGAAATGAATTAGTAACAGCCTCTTCAGCCTCTTGCTTTCTTTGTCATTTTTTTTATGGCTTAATTGTCCAATTAACCCAACTGTTAAAACTGAATTATTAGTAGCATTCCCTTATCAAATCAATAAAACAGAAAAGAAAAAGTTAGGCTATCCTCTCAACAACAGTTATTATTACAGATGATAACTGAAATATATTTCATTCTGGCAAATTTTTTTATTATACAATCTGTTTTGTACTGCAAGAATATTGTTAGATGAAAGTGAATAAGACTAGAAGTCAATAAAAATATAACACTATAAACTACTGAAATGGTTCCATGGTAAAATTTTTTGGAGTCTGAATATCATCTAGAACAATCATCAGAAGTGACTGAAAAATTGGTCATTCACATGAAAAAAAGGACTTGGGTTAATTCAAGGGCTGCCTGTGTGTAGTAATAAATATCATATGTACAATTTAGCAAAAATGAGATGATGACCACAACAAGCACACTTTTATGATTGATTACATACCAACACATATCATGGTCATCCACACAGCCCCTAGTTAGCAGTGCATTTGAAACAAATCTTCAGACTTCCACAAGAAAAAGACTGTATACAAAAATAAAATAGTAACTCCTTCACTTACACAATATCAGTAGTATGTATACTAACAAACAAAACAAAGAGAAAATAACATCTTAATAGGCAGTTTCTGAAAAATATTTTGTGGATCAACACAATGTGTATGAATATGCATGAGGTGTCCATGATTATAAATGAAAGGTGAACTTTACATGAATATGCATGAAACATGGATGAGTAACTGTCTGTATATACTTAACAACATGAGATAATTATCAAAAGTCAATATACATCTATATTCAACATCAAAATGTGTGACATTATTTACAAAAGATCTCTTTACAGTCAGATAATGAAAAGCTCATGTTAGACATGACAATTTGAACAATTTGTTTATGGAAACTCTCCCCCAATTCAATACCTATTAAGTTTTGCCCGCTTCCTATTATCAGGGGGCAATCACTCTTGATTAGATGTCCATGCAGAATGGAGTGAGGTCCCTTTGTCCTTCTCTACATGACCATGACCAATGTTATGAGAGTTGTGAGCACTGAAACAGCACATCTGACAGTATCGATCCTACAGTCTGATCAAGTATCTGTGACATAACAAGAGATAACAATCTACTTTGATGATGAACAAAAAGTCTGCGGCTGGTTGGCACCTTGGCTAAATGAAGAAGAACTGTGGCAGCGCGACGCAACATATCCAAGCTAGTTCCCATCATTTCGGGATTATCACGGAGCATTTGTATGCTATGCATGTTTGCCACTTGCACTGCCTTCTGTTCAGCTGTTTCTAAGAAGTCTATCAGCAATGATATGCTTGGATGCTGCAAAGCCACACCCCTTGCTGCGCTGCTGCCTCCCCTTACAAGCTCAGACAACAAAACTATTGAAAATTCCACTGTCACTTGCTCACTCTTGTTTGCAAGAAGTTTTGTAAGTACATTAAATAATTGCACAATCCTTTCATAGGGTGGGCTAGCCAAAAGCATGTCCACATTTTTATCGTGAATACAAAGTTTACACATGGCCTCAAGCACAAGTCTGGTGGGTGAGAGGACGGAGGTGGGGCTCACTGTGGGAAGTGGATCTGATGCACAGGAGGAGGGGCAAACCACCCAGTGTAACAAGCCTTCTAGTAATGGCATACATATCTCGTATGGAAATATATCGAGTCTTAACTGAGCACATATGTTGGCAAAGATCACAAGAACGTTTTCGCGGATCACATTCAGGTAGTCCCACCACCACTCTTCCTTGCCCTGAGAGGTGTCAACCATGTCCTCGTTAATTTCATCACGATCAAACTTGCGTCGCACTCGAGATCGAGGTAGGTGTTTGTGGTGCAGTAGAAGAAGCTTACCAAAAATGTATATCAGTCCAGCATGCCGTGACATTTCCAAGTCGTTTCCTGGGATATAGGATAAACTACGGAAAATGTTTGAGATACAGACACACCGTCTACCAATTTCATTCTGTGCCTCTGTTGTAAGGCACACAGGCGGCTCATTTCGTTGGTATGACTCATCTTCAACATTGTTTCTTTCTCCTTCTGTATTCAAGCCAAAAGAGTTCTTACACGTCTGAACCAGTTCATCTTCCGACAAGAGCTCATATTTCACGGCCAGTTTTATTCTGGGTTCATCTCTGAAGAATGACTTCTCATCTAAAGTTAATTTTTCATCACATGCTCTATCACTGGAATCTGCTTTATCTAAGACTGGGTCCCTTGGTTCAGATTTTATCGTTACTCCCTTCAAAAATTTGTTGCAAGTGTGGTCCTTCTCACAGTTGTAATTACCACTATTGCAATCAGGGTTTGAACAATTATCAGACTTCTCGTTTTCAGAAATTTCAGTGTCCGATAGTGATTTAGATTCTGTGTCTGTACTATTTTTACAGGTTGCATTTTTAGTATCTATATCCATAACCTCAGCCTTAGAAGAATCTGAATCATCTAAATTTTCTCTTTCAATAATGTTACCTACATCTTCAGAGTCAACTTCCATATTATCAGAATCTTCCACTTTCATTGGTTTTCGGAAAAATTTCCCCTTGCACCTTTCTGTTTCATGTATGTCTTCAAGGTGTGTGACAATATGTTCTGTAAGATCACCTTTTCCATATTCCCAGAGATCTGATTGGTCACCAAACTCACAGTAAACATCCCAGAACTTTTCATCCAACAACCCGTTAGGATCTGAATCCTCCTCCACTTTGACTTCTTTTCCTTGCCTTGTGATAAATGTGTAATTAGCTCGAGATTTCAATTCTTGTATAGAATCCTTATCATTTTGCACTTTCTCTTTCTCTTCTTCAACTTCCATATTTTCATCTTCCTCTGCTACCTTTTCTATTTTTATTTCTTTCTCTACCGATTCGTCCTTCACTACACTCTCAATTTTCACTATGCTTTTGTTCACTCGGTTCATGACTTTCACATCCTCTTTAGGACTGTTTCCATTTTCCTTTGATGATTCCAGTATTGCCATTCTGATCAAGTTCTGTTTGAACTCTTCATGACCACCACCAATCTGGGTCTCGCTAAACAGATCAAATATTTCCATGAGGCACCGTCGGAAATGATCCATGAGAACCTCTAGCAAGCCAGGCAGGTGAGCCAATCCAAAATATGTCACAGTTGACTCGTCATACAGAAGTATGTTCAATGTGTCTAGTGCCCAAGTGCTCTCTGCCAGTAACCCCGACTTCAATGCCATCATTATTCTCCAAGCCTCTATCTGACCTGGAATTATAGAATTTAAATATCATTTAAAATAACACTTCAAAATGGTACTCAATCCCTGAAAATCAGCAAACTTACAGTGCACACAAATACAAAGTGCATAGCCATATGGCTTGTCTACATACCTTAGATATACATGGAAATGGCAAATGATGTTGACATAAACAGTTAGTGTTATCTGAGCCAGCTTATTCCCAAAATATTACTACGAAAATGCTTGTGCTGCAACCAATAAGTTGTATTTGTAATTCTCATTCAAATCTGAACAATAATTATTGTAAGTCCACCAAATAAGCATATAAACTGACTTTTATTAGGCAAACAGCCGAGACACTGCTAACTGGCAGTATTAAACTTTCTAGAATTAACCTATTTTAACAAAATTCTGTTTGCATACAATATAGCATTCAATAAGTGCTACTGATCTGAGCGAGTGCATGAAAAAAAAGAAATGACAATTTGTATGAAGAAACTGTATGTAGAAATTTTATAACAATAAAAGTCACAGGTGACCTATTGTCTCAACAGGATTTTTACAACAACTGGTTGAACATTATTTCAGTAAATGCCACTTATTCATTAGTGCTAAGCATTGTTTAACAGTTAATTTACACTACTTAATATGTATACAAGTTTCACTAGCGCCTATATCTATTAGCTAACACACATGTAGACGACAACAAGCAATTTACAATCTGGTGTTCAGTTATTCTATTCTATTCCAGGCATCAGTTGGTAAAACCTTCAAGGGACACATTCTTACATTGTATCATATCAAATACTCAAGTTTGTTTGGCTACATACTTACATAATTTAAATCAACACTAAGGTTGATGGAAGACAAACTTTACATTCAATATTAAAATCAAATACTTGTAGGGGACCCATTCTTATTCCTGTAGACTGTATGGATTCATATCAAAAACCAAAGTTTGTAAGGAACCCATATTTCCAATTTTTGTGGTAGATGAACTGAAATATCATTACAATCACTTGATTCAGAGATATATATCTCTTGCTGATGACAAAGTGTACTTGACTGATCCACATTTTCAACTAAAGGGAGACAATGTTTTAGATGTGTTCTTACAAGAAGAATAATTTTAAGGAAACCTATAAAACAGTTATAGCATCCCTTCCAATATTAAAGTTAAAATACTCTTCCCCAAACTTTACTGATCACAGGGACACCATTAATGACATATGTAAAACAGACAAATCTCTTTCATTACATGACCAGTGCAGTACTGAATCTTCAGAAGACATGAGGCCCACTGATGGACACTAGTCAGGTGTTGCAGTAAATTTAAACAAGCTCTTACACTGGTAACACTATCAACTTCAATGCCAGGTTAAGGAATATAGATCTCCCTATCCTGTGAATGCTGACCAACGTTTTTCATTATTCTAGTTTCAAGCAAATAATTTTTGCATCATTCTGTGAAGTAGTTTTCTGCCTGAAATATTTATATGATTATAGCATAAAAAGTTCATCAGGCAGTTTGCATGCATCTATGGGTAGGGCTCAAGGCAAAAATGCATTTTAACATGCTGAAGTTTTTATTTATTTTATAACACAATTTAAGTAGATGTAGGAGCAAAGTATCAAGAATAATACATGAAAACTGTAGCAGATCCAGCTCTATCCTGATTTGACCAAGTTTTGGCTTTAACCCTGAAAGTGCTTAACTTTGGAATGTTCCATTTTTCACAATAAATTGTCTACTGAATTCAAAGACTTTTCAGGCACTGTTCCTTATGGCAGATGATGAATTTTTCCTTTGGTAAACTGGTCTGGCAAATTTATCTGATCTGTACAAAGTTAACCTATCAACTTAAGATTGCAGACTAATTAGTTCCATGATACTAAGGCTCGTCTTACCAATTTCATAAACTAGATTAGTTTACAACTTATTTATTTCATCTTTTTTAAGTCGAAAATCTTGGTATATAGACACAAGTCTGTTTCCTGGGTAATGATAATCAGGATAAAGGCCCCTTATGGGGCTTGATCCTGCAACCTCCTGAATGCAAGGGGGACAACATATCCACTACAATACTGCACCAATTGTATTGTTGCCATTGTGAAGCAAGGCATTGTGACAATGGTTTTCTTTCCAGACACCTTTATCTTTTTATGGACTGATGTTTTGATGAAGCACAATAAATTTATTTCTCCAGTCATCTTCAACAATGGAAGACTAGAGGTTTCTCCTTTAATTCTAAAGAATGTTTACAGTATGATTTAATCACAGTTAATGTAAAACTGCTCAACATCTAAATAAAGGTTGTCTGGTATTTGTCGTGTTCAAAACCAGTTAGATTTGCTATGTACAATGAATTACTAACCCTTTTCTCCCTGAACATGCCTATATCATGACTGACCAGTGCAGATCAAGATCAGCCTGCACTGCACATCCATGCAGCTGATCAGGATCTACAACTGTAATTTTAAAATTCACATATAAGAACTTATTTCTGTTAGAGAAGCATGCAAGGACGCCTTATAACATTTCCCAAAGTATCAAGGTTTTCAACATTTGCTATTAAAAAAGAAATGATATCTTGTTAAGTCCCATTTGAAATAATAAACAAGACTAGATATGGTTGAAACCTTAAATAAGACAAAAAAAATCAGGATAAACCTCAACTCTTATACTCCCGACACAGATCTGTAGGGGCAGATTCTGGGCATTTGGTCATCTTTTTACAGACGTTAGGTTTATGCATGCCAAAGTTATTATTTAAAAGATGCCTTAATTGGAAAAATGCAATATCAGTAGTTACAGAATACAGGAAACAGGCAAGGGCAGATATGTCTTGGCATAATTCATCACCATTCCTGGATAGACATACCAACAGAAACAAGCTTGTGGTAAAAAAATTAATAAGTAAAATGACATGCTTTAACTGGGTGAAGGATCATCTTGAATATGAAAAAATTATCAACACCAGGATAAGGTAGTTTGGAATGGTAGCCAGTTGGAAGGAAGTGAATGGTTAGTGCATGACATGTTAGAGGAATAAGCCAAAGTTCTGTCACGTTTCGCAAGTAGGTCATGAAATTGCTGCATAAATGTTCAAAACCATAGTTAACATAGTGCTAATAGTTCAACGTTTTTTCCACCAAAAGTTTTTTCCAAAATGTATTTAATGTAGCAAATTAACTGATTTCCACTCATCAAAATTTTTTTTTCCATTACTTTTTACTTTAATGTTAAAGAATTTGTAAACAATGTTGACTTGCTTCAACCAGCAGAACATATTATCTATTGATCAAGGTCTACATTTTTGCCAGAAAGATGCCAAATCTCAAAAAGAAAAATTAAACTGTAAAATCATGCATAATGTATATTAACTCTTTCACATTCGCAGAGGAATCAGTCGATTCCTACCCGCCATGTGGCATTAGAGTGTTCACAAAGATTTCATGATGCACAAGTTCCCTAAAACTGAGGCTTATTTGAAGACTTGAGGTGACAAGGTAACTGGACCATGTGTGTTATAACGTGACAACCATATAGATCACCTGTTGCTGACGTCCCACGATTCCGTCGACTTCCAGTGGCGATGAATTTATAGCCTAATGGTCCTATTGTTACAGGAAATACACACACGTAAATATCAAAACATGCTGCAGTAGTGGTTAACAACACATACTAGTACCACAGGGACTGAAAGTTTCTCTCTTACACAGATATTGCAGGATGGTTCGCCCAAAAACTGAGAACTTTATCTCCTAAAATTCAACTAGTCAGGAACATAAGAATACATAGACTCATCAATAAAAAAATAAAGCAAATCTTATTTATTTTTGAGCATTTCTGTCATCTTAAATCTTAATCAAAATTCACATGAATTTACCAAATGTGTCTATAACAGACCATTTATCTATATGTGTCCAAAACTAATGGATCTGATTGGAGGAATCCATAATCTATCACTCTTAATTCACAAATGCATACAGTGAAGACCCAGACAGAATGGATCCACTGGATCAAGCTTAGCACTGATTCTCACTTAAAATTTGTCACCTGAAAATGGCCTAAATATATTAAATGTATCTGTAAGGAAAGACAAAAGGACTCACAATACAAATTCAGTACTTAAAAACGGGTTAAGCCAATCAGATTCATTGACTTTTAGCCCAATTTATAGAGTTATAACCCTTGGCTGGGCTATTCCAATTACATTGTTAACAGGGATCCACCCAAGTGCCCATCAAGGATGGATAGCTAATCCACGGAGCAACTGGGTAATACCTCATTCCCTATTTATAGCAATAAATATGAAGTGCCAAAGACAGCATTATAATCTGATCAAAACAAGTTCCGTCCAATGTACACACTCAGTCCCTGTGTACTAAATAGGCAACAATTTAAGCAGTCACATGTACAAGTCCGTGCCTATCTATGAACCACATTTAGTACCTTAAAGTATACTTGCTTCTTGAAAAACCTCCATATACATTTCCCCAGTAGCTTCAAGAAATATCATAGAAAATACTTTTAGCATCAAGATACAAAAACTTAAAAAATCCAAATCAAAACTAGAAGCACAATTTTCAATAGCATTTTTACAAGGCTAGTTTCACATGTAGATTAAATATAGCATTTTTGATTCATCTTTTTATTCATTTCACTAAGCAATGTTTCCTTTCAAGAATAACTGGATTATGAATCCTGTTCAATCAATTCCCTCCACATCTGGGAAGAAACGGCCAGCAATAGCAAGTACACTTTCAGGTATCTAATATCACCTCTAATGTTTCCACTGAACACAACAATATTTTTTCTTGACAAGTTAAAACATTTATAAAGGTTTCATGCTGCTGTTTACAAAAACTACAATTTCCGTGAAAAAGTGAGGCAGTGTTCCACACACAATTTGCTGTTTGCACATTAATGTAAATATTACAATACACCGGTGGTTACTATGGTTATTTCTACACACTGACAGGGTTACGCCAAGCAGCCCAGTAAGTACTGTTTCTTATGCCAGATGAGAAAAGGAAAAGATTTACACATAAAGGAAACAATAACATATTTAATTGACTACACAAAAGCTCCTAGCCCTTGATGTTTTCCACCCACATATCACACATCCACCAGGCACACAGCCAGCTGGAACTAAGGAAACAATTAGATTTTACGAACACAGATCTCAAGACCTGGCTTTGTGCAAAAATATTTTTCAAAGTAAATGAATAAAAATAAACCAACTTACCTTTACAAATTTTTGTATGTAAAACTCATTTTAATACTAATTCTTTTTTTACACTATGAAAAAGGAAATGCATCTTTGTTTGTGCAAGGCCTTGTCTTTCTCCCTTAAAGTACACCCGACAAGATTTTTTATATTTCATAAAAATGACGTTATTTTAACAGATGTATGCATGTTATTTAAG
>JAULCC010621047.1:0-10266 GCA_032358795.1 Nuttallia obscurata
GGACGTCGCGATATGACTGAAATACTGTTAAAGCGACGTTAAATTCCAAATAAACAAACAAACAAACAAACATAAGTACAGATTTTTACCTCCACTCGTTACAGTTTTTATCGGAGTTTAAAACTTTTACTATTCACAATTTCTTTTTAATTATAAATTTTTTTTCTCGATCCTCTCTGAATAAGGAACTGGGTATCTGTGAAGCCCTGGACTGGGGTTAAGATGAAACATTACAAGATTGTATCATGACGACTGATAACCAGTCAGTCTATGATCAGGGATTTTCTCTGCAAATTTTCAACTGGGATTTATACATTGTAATAAATGAACATTTACTTTAGGGTTGACTTTACTATGAGAAAAAAATGAAATATGATTGGACATAAAAATCACTTCTAACCATATATCATCTTATGTTATAATAAGTTGATATTCATTAAAAACTTCAAGAATAACATGTTCAAATTTCTGCAAGTCAAAATCAGCAAACTGCAATTGGTGTGTCTATTATTTAACAACATTTAAACTAAAATATAAATCTACAGCTTTTGAAAAACTGTTATCTCTTAATACAGTCTAACTTAAAGATATGTCACTTTTTGGTTCTTGTTTTAACTAGTTTTAATTTGGGAAAGTCACTTTAGATAGGTCGAACCCTAGAAGGGGTTGAATCCAGCTTCAATCAGAGAGGAAAGCTGAGTGAGGCTTTTGTTGATGATATATAAACAATATAATCCTTCCTTTTACTAAAATTTTATATCATCATGATCAGCCATTTCCCTCTATTATTATTATGAATCCCAAAATTACTCATTTTAACATTACTTAAAAAAATCTTTTATTGCTTTATTTATTAAGGGTAATAAATCCTAAATCACCTGATATGCTCCAATTTTGTCAGTTAAGCTAGCTAAATAAAATACCAGTAATTATGGAATACCTGCATTATATTTCATGAATTCGCCACTGATATAACAGATGAATTATTACAGCAGGTCAAATTTCTAAATTTATACTCAGTGCAGTACTGTGCTACTTTATATATCTGCATGCATACATTATAGGAATATAATGTAAGTAGCTCACTTCATGTCAAATACCTGTGAAATATGAAATACACATTGATAATTCCTTTTTCATTTCTGTATTATAGTCACTTCCCTTTCATCAATTACTAAATTGGACCAGCATATTTCAGGAGGAGTTTTATATATCATTTAAAAGAATGTAAGCAATATAGACCAAGATCAATCAAGTTCTTCCCTCTCTGATCTGGATCTTCTCGGTAAGCCTTATCATTTAAACTTGTTCTCAACTATCAATAAACTATACAAGTATTCATATTTTATAACAATTGTTTGTATCCATTAGAGTTTCTTCAATATCCATCAGATTTTGCTGGTATCTATGGTCAGCATTTGCTAGAATGTAACAGAATTTTCTCTGTAGCAGTGGTATCAATTACTATCTGGTATTTTAGGGTTTGCTGGTAGCCATGGCATCCATCAGAGTTTGTAGACTTCCATTAGAATTTAAAGCCATCAAGCTCAGTGGCAGACTGTCAAAGAACAGTTTTTAATGATTGTAATCTGTAGCCTTTACTCATTAGAATACATAGCTTATTTATCAACTTTCTCAATCATTTATTTTGAAATGAACAAGTCTAAATTCAAAATTTGAAAACGTACTATTAACGAGGCAATATAATACATAAGGTTAAATAACTTGCTTACCATTAGAACATGACTTTGTGTAATGTCTTGGACTTGTAACACACAAACAGCCGCAATTCAAATGATGCAACATTTTATTTTCATACTACACTTCACTGTATGTCAATATTAGTATATCATCCCCATTTTAAAAGTGCACAGGTATACTCTGACATATAACTGTAGGTTTCACAATTGTTTTGTTGTTGTTGTCACATTTGACAGTTCTATGCTTTTAGTATCTGCACTACAAGTGACATTTCACAATTTTTTCCATGGCACTTTTTTATCAAATAGCATTGCACTATATTCATTGTCAGAGATACATTTCCATACATCCAGTTGCTCAATCAGCACAACAGTTATTATATCTTCAACCTTTGAACTATACATCAAAAGTCATGGCACTAAACTTTTTAGTCACACATCCCTTACATCCAATTTGATCCATCTTCATATTAGGTACTTTCAAGTTAAAAATATGAGCCACACTGCAATAAACTCCTTTTCTTCTACACGATAATTAAAGAATGTATTAATTATCATTTAAAGCAAATTGAATTTCTCTTTACACACAGTTTAAATGTTGCTGCTACCAATATAAAGATGAAGAATCAAAACAATGCTAAGACGGTGGTATATGTATACCCTGCATTTCAAGTCAGTTTCAGGCAAGCATTGTTTTGTATTGTTCCCTAAGCAAAGACCCAACTCTGTTTATCGCCACACTTTCAAACAACGGCCTGTTGTGAAGCATTCTGGCATTCCCGTGAAATGTAAATATGGTAAATTTACTAAACTGTTGACAAACTTTTGAATGAAATAGTGAAATTGACACAGGCCTGCTGTGTACATAAACTGCCTCAAACTTTAGCTAATTTGTGAAGTCAAATCCATTAAACCTTATGTTGAGTGAATAGCAGAATTGGCCAATTTTCTCCATGTGTCCAAATATTCCTCTAGATGTCACAAAACTCTTCCTTGTTTTTTTTTAAGTTCTTGAGAAAATGTTTATCATGGTGCAGATTTCAGAACAAGTAACCATAGTGTATGTCTCAAAATAAATCACATAACCCAAAAAATCTCCTTACAATTTGTTATACTGGCAGACCAACTAATGCTTGGTCTTTGAAAGCAGAAGCAAAGAAATTCCATGATCGTTAAAGTAGCAGATTCCTTCATTGTAATTAAATGTTATTAGGTTATAACTTAATCATCTACACAAAGTGAGAGCATGTATCTCACTAAAGTGAAATAATGCACAAGCACTGTTTTCTGTTGAAGTCAGCAAAACATTTCAATAATTCCACAGAAACATAGAATTCCACTATAAAAGGCATGTGGTAGGTTACTTTTCATATTTGCTCACCCACCACAGAACATACACAGCAATGAGAAAGAAGTCCATTGTTAAAACACTAATTAAAATGAAAGGTTTGACAAAAGACAAAGCTTATGGGTAAATATACCTGAAAGTGATAGTGTTTACTTAAGGAAACCTTACCCCAAACATTTGAACCCCCTCTGACTATAAAGTCCATGAAATTCCACCAACCGGAACACTCTTGTTTTTATCATGGTCTGTTGTAGTATAGCTGATTGACGTTAAATAGATTTTTAAAAATCAGTAAAAGTAAAGTACAAAAACCATATATATTTTGCCAATCTGCTGTTTTCAGAGCTAGCTGTCAATGAAATTAATGCACAAAAACGATATTATATATTTTGTCAATCTGCTGTTTTCAGAGCTATAATAGCTGTCAACAGAAGTAAAGTGAAAAATTCAAATATATTTTGTCAATCTGCTGTTTTCAAAGCTAGCTGTTAAAGAAAGTAAAGTATGAAAACCAAAAATATATTTTGTCAATCTGCTGTTTTCTGAGCTAGCTGTCAAAGCGATTCCACTTCCTTAAATTGCAGGAAAGGTACGTGTGTGAAGGGGGGAGTGGGTGGGGAATGAAGACAGTGGCTAAAATTATTGTGTGCATTAAATTTTTTTGTTCAATTCACTTTTTATAACTTTTTAATTATATGATCTGGAGAAGCAAGTTAAAAAATAATGAAAGTTTTAATCCCTCTAAATAATGTTCATGAAATTCCTGTACTTTAATTCCTTAGTATCTCACCTATTTGAAATAGATTTTCTGCCCCTGAAAACCTTTTATGGCGTTTAGACCAACAGGAATCAATTCTATTCATGTTTTCACAACTGCGCTATAGACATGATTGGCTACGACAAAGCATTCAATCACATTTAGTTCTGTTGACTTAAATATCCATTTTATAGAGTCAATATTTATGAACACCTGTTTGCCCGCAAGTGGCAGAGCTCAATTGCATTGTGGGCAATGTTTTCACTGTTTGGGTATATATCTCTAACACTACTGTCAATATGAGGTTCCCCTCAATCAGGTGAACCATATACAATCCAATAAAACCTGTCTGACATAAGTCTGTCTACATACTGAACCTGTTTTTTACTCATACATTCAATCCAAGTCTTGTGTCTTTTTGTAACTTGAAAAACCTGAGGGTATCTGATGAGATCACCATCCTTTGTTGTAAATGTCTGTTGCAAAAGGATTAAAGATTGTTGATTAGTTAAATGCTTATATTGACCATATCATCTCACTTTCATTTAACTTAATATGCAAATGTAAGTAACCCAATTGCTTTGGGGACGTGTGATGGGTTAATCAGAACATTCCTAGACTAAAGTCTGTCTGAAACCATTAAGTATATGAACCAGTGTAAGCAAAATAATTATTCTTAGTTTAACAGTATTTACTTAAGTTTGTGTTGAAAGCCTGTCAGGCTTGCATAAACATTTTTGAGTCTGTTTCCTGGGTAGAGCCAGTACTTGGTGTTAAATGAAGGTCAAGAGGAATGTCCCTTTCTAGGCTCGAGACCGCAACCTCCTGAGCCCAAGACAGACACCTTATTCACTACACCACTGCTATGACTCATGACCTATGTCTACAAGAGTATGTCTACAAGAGAGCTGTAATCATGTCATTACGAAAGGTATTCTTTTCCACAGCATGTCTTACAAAAAAAATACTTGTGCAAGAAAGGTACTTTCGTGACACTGTCTACATGAAAGCTACTCTTATGTCCTGGTCTATAAGAAAGCTATTATGAACTGGTCTTAATGAAAGCTATTCTCATGACTGTGTCTATAAGAAAGCTACTCTTATGTGCTGATCTACAAGAAAGCTAATCTTATAAGTTCATCTACAAGAAAGCTAATCTTATAAGTACATCTACAAGAAAGCTATACTCTTATGAATTAGTCTACAAGAAAACAACTCTTAGGAGACAGTAGAGCAACTTGTGAGCCAGACCACAATAAGTTACTTCTCAAGAGCTGCCATCAATGTAGAGTCAGGTGACAGAATGATAAAGTCATTACATAAAGGTATTGCTGTCTAGTAAGAGTATTTGGAATGTTAGCACAATGGCAAGTAATATATATATATATATATAGTGAATATAACTTGACAAGTCTTCTTGTGTAACTTGGAAAGTTTAACCTTCTTAAGGTTAGCTGATGTGTAACAAAAGATAAAGTTTAAACTTTTTGCTTTAATTGAAATATGTTGTATGCGTTATTTACATCTTTAAAGTAGAATTGGATATACTCATTGTGACTGGAATGAGTAGGAGTTATCACATATCAGCTATAATCATATAACAGGAGGCCTACGAGGGCCAGAATTGCTCTACTGGTAAATCATTGTGATGGTGCATATGATACACCAGCTGATGCTATTAACTTGTAAAACATCAAGCAGTACTCAATCTTTATTTATCTAAACAGTTTATTTGCAGACAATCTTTGAAAGATTGTTTTCTCACTTATAAGCCCATTGGCTGAGTGCATTTTGTCATCCAAGGATGCTTCATGTGAAGTTAACTCAAACTTAATTTAACAGCTTACGGGTTGAAGGAGTACGAAATGTACATTTCATATCAACATGTAAATGTGGGAACCAATTTTAACTCAAGGGACTAAATTGGCTAAAGCATTAACTAAGTATTACCTCACCACCTACTTGCCATGTAATACATGTATATCAAGCCTCTATGATATCTTGTAGTGTATGAACATAATTTATATTGTTTGTCATTTCACTTTATTTCACTTTGATTGGAAATCCATGGCTCAGGACCTGTTATTTGAAAAAGGCTTGTTAGAGAGCCACTAAGTATTGCTTCATGTGAATCAAAAACTGGCTGAATGGTTCATAAGAAAAAAGCATTTGGAGTTTTCACTATATGATTCTATGCAATATTGTGATCAGATCCTTGTGGCGAGAAGAAATTTGACTGAATTAAAGGACTGGGTTTGAACCAACCTGACAGCACCCCTACAACTTATGCTTCATTTAAAGTATCAAACCCTAGCATCATTTTGTTTTGAAAAAATGTTTGTTAAGATCATTTTTGTATTTTACATCTATGTGACCTAGAAGAACCTCTATTGACCCAGGGTTAATGATTGGAATAAACTTGGCAGAATACCAACCAAGAGTTCTTCATGTGAAGTTTCATCAAATTATGTTGAATAGTTTCAGAGGAGAGGTAATTTTTAAGAAACTGTTTATAGGTTGAAGGATGTAATAGCTGGAAAACACACGGTGCAATAAGCTCTTCCCAATCTTCAAACCAGTACAGCTAAAATACTATTGTGAGAAAAACAATGTTGAAAAACAGCCGTGGCCGATGTTATTCGTCAGCGATTTAGAATGTGTTTGTCAGAGTTTTAGTTCTGTTCTTTTCTGACTGTTTTCTGATGTTGTCCAAGTCTATCCAGCCATTTTCACACACTCTATTTGCATGTTGCGATATTTTGAATGTACTCCGGACATTCTTGTTAAAACAAATGGTTGTTGAATAAAAGTCCTCAACATAAATGAAATTAAAAATCATAAGAAAAATATTTTATTGCCATATTCTGAATTTTACTAGGACGGGATATCATTTTTATCTTATTCATAGTATTTATAATATTTTTCTTTTGTGGGGGTGTGGTTGGGGGGAATGGGGATGGAATCTGGAAAAAAATGTTACAGATTTAACAAAAGTTTTAGGGAAAGCCCCTTTAAACTTGAACTAATATGAAATATTACAGTAAATTTTTTTATATCTAACTCTTCTTCATTCCAATAATTACTGATCTATGGCATTTTAAGCTTCAATTTTAAATCTAAACAGTCAATTTTCAGCTAGTCAACATGATCCATCATTCAATCGTCTTGAATCTTGACTACATTCATAAAGACATTATAACCATTTACAGACATGATTCAAACTAGAAGTGCAGATGATCTAGATTATCACAGAAGGTGTGCAATGACCATCAAGTGCCATCTTTTAAGACAAAATATCTTATTACCCACAATTCATCTGTTACATGGTGTTAATTGGCCCATGCAAGACAACAAAAGGTTTTAATTACTCATCTGTAACACGACCCCGCACCTAAATGTTCAGACTGTCAATTTGGACATTGTCAGTAGATATTTGATCATCCAATAATCAAGGAATCTTTAGAATAAACAAAACACCCAATCTAAAATATTTGTGTGTGCCTGGTTCTGAAGCACAATCTTTATCTTGATTATTTAAATAAATCATTAGCACTGGACAGACACCACCATTTCACTCTAGCTAAAAGTCATCTAAAATTTGCAAAATAAAAGTGAAATTCAACTTAATCTTTTTACAAATATCTTGATGGCATACTGTATATACTCCTATGTAATGCAAGTGCTTCCTTGTACAGGTATTAAGAAAAAGTTGGGTATGATTATAATATCAATGAGAATTTATCTTCCTTATAATAAAATGTTCGTATATATATCAATATTTCAGGCCATTTAGGATAAGATTATCCAGCTCCTTTTGCTGAGTACAACAGCCCTCATCATATACAGGCATACTTTACAAATGTTGTACTTATACAAATGTTTATTTTGCATAATGTTGGTGGACCTCTGTAAAGTGTTTGTTTAGCTTTTATGTCACATTGACAAGTATTTAAAATAATTACTTTTCCACCTTTTTAACAGTGGAGGGTTGAAGATCCCAGGTCAGCATGACCACTTTGTTACTCAAATGTAACATGTAACCAAGGGCACTGTAACCACAGAGAAAGAAAACTTTGCAGTTGTACAGTTCATGAATTTGACTAAAAATACAGATTTAAAGTAACCAGTTGCAAAGTTACACATACAGTGGTTACAAAGTTAACGTGATTTAAGCTCAAGGGTCATAATTAATTTCAATGTAGAAAAAACTATTTTAGTGCAGATTATTTGTTTATATGAAATTTAAGTTACTTTGACAAAATTCAGGTCAAAATTGGAGACTTATCGAGCTTTTTGCTGTGATGTAAAATCCCATGCATCCCTAGTTGTTCAACCTCAGCAAATCTAGGCAGCTTCCTCACATAAAAGATAGTACTGTATGGCCTGTTCCGGGATTCAAACCTGTTTTTGACTTTGAAGAATAATCTATGAACCAATAAGAAGGATGTAATGTAGATGCTGCAGATATCATATGCCTACAATGACTATAATCAAAGCTTATAAACTCCAGGATACTATATATTCCAATTAAAGCATTATGATCAAAACTTATTGAAATATGAAGATAACATTTTAATAAAAGATATGCAAATAGGGTCTCTTTATAAGTCATTTTGTCATTTGTCAGTTGACTGTCAGATTCTAATGCTTGTATCAAGGGCCTTAACTCTGTTGAAACCTGTTAAACCTAAACTATTTGGTCACACATATATTTGGCTTGCAAAACCTGTCAGCACACTACCACCTAGGGTTATCTATCTCATGTCTGTCGTTAAAGTCACATTAGATGACATTTATATCGCCAGACTGTCACCCAATGGTATCTGATACTTATCCCAGACTGGTAACGTAAAACTGCATATTGTTACACACTGCAGATAGTCACTGGTGGTAGTGTCACAACATGGAAAATATATGATGTCAGTATCAAGTAGAACAATAACATTCAAATTAATTAAATATTAAAATATGTACCCACCTGAATATGAACAAACTCAAACAAGCTGATAACTGGAATTAATGATTTCATTGTTGACTTATTTATGCCAAATTCTAACAGAGAAGATCCAGATTTGTTTATTTGGGTTTGAAGTCACTGTATGACACATTTCAGTATACATATGGCAACATTTCAAGCTTTACACTGTGGAATAAAACCCCTGGGAAGAACCACCGAAATTCTGAAAACTAGCTAGATAGTTTCCTTTGCATGAAAGATTGTATAATCCGATTTGGGATTCAAACCCACAACCCAACAGTGGTGAAAGGCCATGTGATGTTAAACCAACAATTCTACATATAACCACAGAGCAACAGAGGTTGCCCCACCCACCCACCACCCACTCTCCTCCAGATTTGGGTATTGTACAGATTACTTGTCTGTCTGGACTTATTTGTTTGTTTGTTTGTTTGATTTACGTCACTTTCTGCCAGCTAGGGCTAATGGATGTCCCAGAGAGAGGGAAGCGGATACACAGAACTCTTCTGTAGAGAACTATGGTTCTTTAACTTGCCCAATGTATAGCACTGATATATGTGGGGGCTGAACCCCAGGCGGGCACTTTATCCTGACATAGACAAACCAGTCGTAATGCTTACCCTAAATCCTGAGCGTCAAGGAGGGAAGCCATTACTACCGTTTCTGTCTGGACTTAAGAGAGAAATTTTTTTTCAATCATCAGTTGACATTTAAGGAAGATACAAAATATAAGAATTTTCATATTTGATAAATCAATAAAATTTGTTGTGAACTTTTTGTAATGTTTTATATTTCTCATATGATCATATCTAATCTGTTTACTTGACTAATCAGCGGAAAGCACTACAGTAAACAGCATAACACTTCTTTCCTACCTTATGCTATAGTGTGGACAAATAAAATTTGGTAAGACATTTACCATAAGTGCCTTTTGAAGGAATTTGTCCAAACTGACAGGTAAAATGAAAATAAATATCAATCCCAGTAAACTTGGTTTGCTTAAAACATTTTGGTGAGTGGAATATGGTACACATTTCTTCCTACGGTTAGTATAAATCTTGGGCTCAATATACCCATAAAAAAACTCCAATAATCACTATTAAATGTAGACAATTTTTCAATTGAATCTGACCCATGGACTAATTGAACACAATCAATAGAATGTTCAATTTTCAAGCTGTAATACAATCCTCATCTAATCATTTGTCATTAACCTTATGATTATAATAATATAGTACAAAAAGCTGCTCTCGCACTAACATCAAATTTTTAATGATCAAATTTAGGTTTAGAATTACAGGTAATAATATTTGTACAAAATAATGGAATACAATCTTCAAGCTATCTGGCTGACTCAAATAAATAAAGAGTAGGTACATAAAGTGACTAGTATTGTTATTGTTTGTTTGATTGATTTACGTCACTTTCTGCCAGCTAGGGGTCTCATGCATGACAGGATTATGGCCCTTTAAATGTAGGAGAA
>JAULCC010621058.1:0-10266 GCA_032358795.1 Nuttallia obscurata
TCCCTTGGTATAATCTGACCATTGACCACAGTCTCATACATATCATTAAGCCTCATCTAAGTACCTGTAATATTTCATTATTTTTTTTCAAAGATGACACTCTGACTCGTGAATGACCTCAGATGACAATTGGTGGCAGATGATTTATTTCTAATAAATTCTTTGAAAAGTTTGGGATAAGAACTTAACATCTTGTGATTTCTTACATTTATTGTCTGGATGAGAAATTTTGAAGACAAAGCTATATTGATTTACTTTTTAGCTCACCTGAGCCAAGGGCTTAATGGGTGAGCAATTGGTAGTGGGGTTGTATGGCATCTGTTGTTCATCTTATATTAACTCACATATCTGTCAGAAACCCCATGATGTATTTTCAAACCCACAAAAAATTCTTTTGTTAAATGGTTCCACGCCACTGGACAACATAGTTAACAGAACTTAATATAGAATATCCTTAAAACAATGTTAACTTTTTATCAACCACTTGAAAGAACTTTGCCGAATTTGTAAAATCCTTTGGGTAACCTTTCTCAGTTCTTTTAAAATATTTCAACTGCACTGCACAACTTTGATGCCGGAGCTAAAAAATCAATAAAACCTCTAAACCACTTCTTTTTATGACCTCAGGAAAGAATTTGATCAACTTTGGTCTATATCTTCCTTGCATAGACCTTTCATAGTTTTGTTCAAATTGTTCCTCTCCGCCACACAACATGGCCGCCAGAGCTGAAAATAGATAAATTCTATACACCACTTCTCATCAAACTCTTGAAATCATCTTCTCCAAAAGTACAAAAGGTAGCTAGCTTAGATGTTTTTCCTACATCGTACCCTAGTTGTCATCTCTTCTGAGATTTTGCCTAACTTTTGTTATTGTTGAGATTATGTAAATTGTTTGAAAGCTGTCGCACTGGATGCTGTTATTATTAGCCCAATATAGAGATGATGTTGATGATATGATAGTGTTATTTTAATATCTTTTGATATACCATATACTATTCATGTGTGTGTATATGTGACCTAAAGCTTATCTTGAAATGAAAATACTCCAATTTAATAAGGAGGATTTTAGATACAGGGGTCTGCATGGCAATTGGTAAAGAAGTGAGAGAGAAAAAAGCAGACTCTAGGGGTGGAATAAACAAACATTATGCCAAAAACTAGAAATATCAAAAGTGGACAACCACATTCCATTTGTATTCCTTGCATCAGAGCTCCAGATAAGGCCATTATTTGGAGAAATTTGGTAACTATTTTCCATGTTTCTCTACCAAACATTATCTTGTGGGTACTCTTAAGAGTCGCCTCGATGAGGCAATTCTTAAGAGTACCCACAAGATAAGGTTTGGTGGAGAAACATGGAAAACATACTTGATGAATTTCTGTGATATGCATCTTATCTGGAGCCCTGCCTTGCATGACAGTTTACATTTAGGATTGACACAAATTGGTTCTGTTATCGCAAACTTGCACATGCATCAATGGTAGATCTGATAATTTTGATGGATACATGACATGATTGAAATTTTTAATGTCAACTTATTGCTTTATGGGAGATAATCAGTAAATACCACAGTTACATGTGTTATAACCATTGATTGTTTACCTGTAATCATAATTTATTGTTGCTTAATTGTCCTAGACTGTCTCAGACTGCCTGGCTAGACTAGCGAAACTTAAAACAGCTTTCAGCTGCGACTACATACTTTAATGACACCTAATTTTTGGCATGTTTAAAACCCTTTCTATATACCTGAGATATTTTAACAGACATTTAAGTGCACTTAAATGCAGTTCAGTCATTGCTGGCAAGGTTGCAGCTAATGTAAAATACTGCCAAAATATTTATTGACAAAAAAAATTGTTTGTTCAGGAGATTTCAATTGTTGTTGGTTCACATGTTATGTTTTGAGCTGGTTGTTTTGGTGTTGTTGTTGTTGTTTTTATGCATATCTGGTATCTAATGTTACTTTTTTTCTGATATATTTACAGACGAGGTCTATCAAGAGTGACATTGAATGAACATCCAACAAATGACTTAGAAATTGTAGATCAACAAAGTTTACCACCAGAATTCACGCATAAGACAGCTCAAGCAATAACAAGGTATACCAAACAGTATTATTACAGTACCAGTATACAAAGTAACTGTAATCTTTCTATATCTCATCCTAGCCTTTAATCTGTGGTTCATCTTATAGAACTTCGAAGAAAGCTGATCATCACAGAAAATCTCATATGTCATTCCTAACAACTGACAAGTATTGTATAAACCATATAATAGTATGCTTACAACATCATGCATGTATAAGACACTTGTACACTGTAAAACTAGAACATTTTTTGTCATTGCTCAGATAGATGCTTAAAAAGACAAGCCTCTACTCCTCATACATGACACATGATTTATGACTGCTGGTCAGTAATTGTCTTATATAGAGAACTGTGTTGAATAACATTTTTCCATGGCTAACAATGAAAACCCATACCTCTGGCCATCCCAAAACGTTATCATGAGAATGTGAATCTGCTATCAGTGTGGAATATTAGCAGAGTTATGGCCTTTGTTTTGACATCTGTACAATGTTTATGTCGGTATTTCTGGTTTTTACTGTTTTGAATGAAAAACAAAAAATCAATATGAGCAACAACTCTCATTCTTTTTCTGAAATAATTATCTCCCTTAATACATGCAGTTAACTACTGGTATAGCTGCAAAATTCACTGGTGCTAAGCAATACACCATTCTGCTAAGGGAGAGGATAGCTGTGAGTATGATACAAAAAAGAGCTTTACTTTTTCTTTTGTTGAAATTACTTATTTTGTGTAAAAAATATTCAATTGAGTTTTCAATTCAATTTAGTATAATTTATGAACTGGATGCCATCTATGGTACATACTGTGCAAGGAAACATTTGGGATTCTAGCCTTCTACAATTGAATTTCAAAGTGACCTTGACCTTACTCTTTTCCATCCTCTTATGAGTACCTGTAGAACAGAAGCTGGGTTAGATCTGGGCCCAAGATTTTGAAAACTTACTCAATTTAAGTATTTAACAATTTTTGTGCATCATGCTTAATTTGAGAATCATGCTTAAATTGAAAGTGCTTGTAACCTTGGTGATAAACAGTAGTAGAATTTATTTTTATCTGAAGCTAGTATCTTAATCCTTCTTTACATTGAGTCACTAACCTAAAAGTGTAAGTATCGAATTACAATAACAAAATGTCTGTTTTATAACCTCGGGTTCAGATCCTTTTGTTAAACCCTAAAAGCAGTGGATCAGAGAAGTTCCACCATACACTTACTAAGAAGAAATTTCACAGAGTTCATTGAGTTTACTGTTTTGACTCATTGTTCCAAACTGGAAATCACAATAGGTTAATATCCTTTGTCAGTTGTTTTACAAACAAACCAGATAGCCATGACCTTGTAAATATTTACAAACATTGATTTACATATTTTGTTCATACAACATTTCCCAAATTTTTGTTTTGTTTGTGTGGAATATTGGTCTTAGTGAAAGGAGATCTAACTGATTGGTAAAATGGGTCAATGTTTAGATATTGTGTGTGCAAACAAAGGGATTACTATTAACTCCTATTAACTCTGAACACTCTCTATTCACTGTCATGGGAAATACAGTAGACCAAAACAGCATAGCATGATATCTGCCATCAGATTTAGGTTTGCACTGTATGCTGTTTTTAGTCCTACTCTCTGTTAAGACAACCTTCAGGGTTATAATGAATCAGTCCCTGTTGAGTGACAGAGGAGTTTATAATAAAAACCTAATTTCCCCGGATATTGACATGCCGATTGTGGTTCAATATGCTTGGAAAATTGGTCCTGTTATGTCTCTGAATGTTAATATTTTGATAAGATCAGTTTCATGGACAATATTTACGTCATTGCTGCAGCTGATTTAGTTTAATGTTCACACAAGTGACCTTTTAAATTACCATGATTTTAATTAGGTTGGGTTTTTATGCCACTTTCCTCAGAACATTACAAAGTCTATAATTTCCCATTTTTAATATGGCCTGCTTTAATATGTAGGGATAGGGAAGGATGGGAAAAGGGGGATTCTGGATGCACTTTTGAATTACTGATTAGCATTTTGGAAGAGCCTTACATTCACTGTAAGACATTACTCAAGATGACTTTGCTTTTCTATCTTAAATTCAAAAGATTTTATAAATAAAAGTTTAAAACATAGTAGTGTTAATTAGATTATTCAATTTTTTGTCAAACTTCCTTGCAGATATTTTTGAAAACTATCAGAAAATAAAGTTCCTATTGAATCAACTATATTAACATGTTATATGCATCTTTTTCTAACAAAGACATTTATATTTTGATTTGCCCCATGTGGGCCTGGGGCGTGCTAACATAGCACAAGAATTTGGACCACTGCTTAACCCTTGCATGATCGTAAGAGGCCACTAACAGGGTTTGAATGTGAATCTGGAGTTTCTCCATCTCTGATTCTCCAGCAGGTAGAAAGTTGTTGGATCCATACCACATATTTTTATCTCGATGTAAATGAGATGTGGATCCAACAAGTTTTTTCCGAATGGCACCATATAACCAATACAGTGTTGCAGTGCAGTAAAACCCAACTCAATCAATAAATATTTTGATTTTTATATAATATAAATATATATGGGTGCAAAATGAAATTACTATTTAGTTTTGCAAGAAGAGTTGTTTCCCTTTGGAAAACTTTATCAAATATAAGACTTATTATTCAAACTGGCCATGGTTTTATTAGACTCCTTGAAGTATGTGGCATTGGAATGTTATTTGCAATATTATGTAACAGTCTCATAATTGACATTGCCTTTACAGTTACGAAGATCCACCATCCAGCAGCAATCGTTCATCTCCTACCATCACCACAGAGGAGGAGAACCAAAGCTCTAGTCCATTTATTGTACAGGAAGACTTATGGGGAACAGGTAACACCACAGAGAGAAGCAGCGTTGACTCACAGTACTCTTGGGATGTAAGTATTTAACAGCCAAGGTACCACTTGTATATATGAATTTTTATTACCTGGTTAATTTTGATAATCAGGCCCCTTGTTCACAAAGCATTTTTCAGTTTCAGCTGAGTTTGAGATTGAAATTGTTTTCTTCAATTCTTTTGCAACTTTAACATTAACAACAAAACAAAATCCTCATTGAGACTGAAAATCAACATAAAATGCCCATTGCCAACTCGAAGTTCGCTTTTAAACATCCAATTCAGATATATACAGAAATAAAGTTTCGTTCTCAAACTCAGCTGAGACTGAAAAATGCTTTGTGAACACGGGGCCAGATTTTCAGGTCTGACTTTTTTAAAATACCTTGAGCATGAACCCTTTTAATTGGATGAAAATATCATGTGATTTATTTTAGCAAGGCAATTGTAGAACCTCAGACCCTGGCTATGTACTACGTTAGTTACTTGTGGAGATGCTAAGAAGACTGGTAACAATCAATCAACATAAAGGGTTAGGTTTATTTATTGCATTAACATATTGGAGAAATTTTTCTGAAAAAGGCTTAGGATATTACAAAGACTAAAAATGAAATTTATGTATATTTTACTGATATGAAAATGCTTAATGCTCTTTAAAATTTGATTATTTTTCTCTAATGTGAAAACTCTTAGAAAGAAATACAAATCTCAAATAAAATTGATTTGGAGTGAGTCAAGATAGCAGATTTGCCTAACCTTTTACGGGTGTACAGGATTCTAACCAGCATCTTTGAAGGAAAATAACAAATTTTCTAACATGAAACCCAGGTGGGAAACTAGCAGTGTGAAGCGTAACTCACATTTACGAAAACCTCTCAATGCTGTGGATGGTAGGCATGTTTTCATGATAAGATCCTTCACTAAGACCACACATGGAAATGGACCGAGATGTTGAGGTTATTTGTACTACCTAAGATAGAAATCAATGGCCAAAGATAAAAATTCCATCACAAGCTTACATCTTGGAAAGCTGTCACTCAGGTTAACTGCAGTAATACCACTCTTTGAAGGTCGGCAAAAATCATTGAGAATTAAGAACTTAATAAATCACTGACCTGATAATATAATATGAGCTGTTAAATCAGAGAAGGTCCCGTAACCTTTACTATTGGAAATAATGGAAAATGGCATAAAAAATGTCTATAAATCTCATAATTATGGCTTTGTTTAAACTTATTTTTTTTAGCTTGATTATGTTGAAAACCTGTAGTTTGTAGAAACACTTTAGATTCTGTTTCCTGGGTAGAACCAGTACTTGGTTTCTAATGAAGGTTAGGAGAAAAGCCCCCTGTTGGGCTGCAACCTACAGTCTCCCTAGAGCAAGGCGGACACCATATCCACATTCTCAATGAATTTTTGTTGGAAAATTTAAAAATATTAAATATAATAAATGTAACAGTTAACCATAAACAAGGTAAGAAGTAAAGCTCACATTTTCTTCCAGCTGGCTTGGGGTAGGTTGGTGGTTTTACCCAGGTGCACTCTGTGCCTGAAATAGTGCACAGGGGTCCCCCGGTCTTCCTCAATCTGTAATGAGTTGGATGTCGCGATATGAGTGAAATACTGTTAAAGCAACTTTAAATTGCGAGTAAAACTAACAAAAAACAATTATTTTTTAAAAAATCTAAATAACAAAAATCCAAAGTGATAATATTATTATTTTGTCATGAGTTTTTGACAAATATTACTTAAATAAATGTTCTATGCAGACTTTACTGAACTGGATGATAATAGAAAACCTGTTGTTTTTTTATTAATATTACGACAAGGGACCTTTTCTGACATAACTGCTCATATGTTTACTTGGCAACTTTCCTAAAAATCAAA
The DNA here is from genome assembly GCA_032358795.1 of Nuttallia obscurata. Lineage (NCBI taxonomy): Eukaryota > Metazoa > Mollusca > Bivalvia > Cardiida > Psammobiidae > Nuttallia > Nuttallia obscurata. The sequence continues at coordinate 6,857 of JAULCC010621058.1, forward strand.
CAAAAATTTATATTCTGATTACTTACACATGATTTAAAATTTAAAATTAAAGTTAACATTTTTCAAGTATGCCATTTAAGTTACTTGAATTATTTATGTCAGAATTTGTAATAGCAAGGCAATGTCCACTCCTTCTTGATTGCTATTGTTATTTATTGTCTAAAGTTCATTGATAAGGGGATTAAGGAATGATTTATGTTTGTGTTTGTGCATAGCCAATAAGTTAATAAGCATATAAAATACTGTTTACTGTCTTTCAGTTCTGGTAGTTGTGTTGAATTTATTTTTGTCTACATGAGACAAAACTTATTGAAAGATCAAAACATCACCTCCATACACACTCCATACTTCATAGCAAGTCGCTTCATTTTCACAGATATTTGTTTTTCAAGTACATTGTTTCAGCTGATAAAAGCTGTTTATCAAAGTCTTAGTATAAAACATTAGCCATTGCCAGAATAGAAATACTGTTATTATGAGTGCATCTCCCTAGAAATTTTCTGCAAGTTTTCTAACAAGAATTCGTATGTAGCATAGCTTCAATAGTATATCAGTCATCCATTGCAACATCCATCTCATAACAAGTAGAGGAAGACCCCAGGGGACCTCTGTACATTATTTCAGGCACTGTGAGAGCACACCCTGGTGGAACCATTGACCTACACCAAGCCAGCTAGAAAGCTTCCTCACCTGAGAAACCCATGTGCCCCGACCAGGATTCGAAACCTCAGTGGTGAGGGGCTGAGAGATTGCATTTCAGTGACCATAACTACTCTGCCACTGAGATCCCTAAACAAGAATTAGAATGTACAAGAACTTTGTTTTTAGAAAACAAAGAAAAAACATTTAATCCTTAAACTGCTGTTTTGTAGTGAACCCTTCCATCAATCCCTATAGTTCAGTTCACTTTCTGGTTGTAGGGAATAAATTGCAAATGACCATTTGTATGCCTTGTAAGTCATTCTTAAGTCTTACAGTTCTTTTAAATCTTACTCCAAATCTTGCATTACTTTTTTCACATGAATGAGTTTTAAAAAAAGAGAATTTAAGAAATATTACTGTTAAAATAGGGCTTAACAAATGCAATTAAATTAGGTCCCTTTAGATACATGTAGGTAGCTATAAAAGGGAGATATATTATAAGTAAGAGAGTTCAGTGCAGTTTTCTGTACAGTTATTCTTTTGTTTGTTATAAGACTGATCTGAATACCTGCCTCAGTATACCTGCAAAGAAAATGTCAAAACTATTTTGTGAATCTTAAATTACTACAGTATGAAAGCCATTTTTTTTTACACTTGATTCGACTGAGGGTGTCTAAGTTTGAAAATAATTTGTCTACACTGATTGGATTACCTAATGTGTTAGTTTATCTCTAACAGATTCCTATCCCCATCTTATCCAACTTGTCCAAATCTGCTTTAGGTTAATTGAATTTCTGTAGTTTACATCTACATCTAGGTCTTTTGACAAGCCTTACATAAACACAATGAATAGGATTGAAGTCTCCTGTTGAAAACTGGTCTCTCTGATATATTTAGATTTTACAGGTGTATAATGCCTTTTTTACATGGAAGCTTCCATTTTCTGTGCTAAATTTGCAGTTGGTGTATTATTATACAATTAGTGACCAAGCTGTTTTGGACAACAGGACTAGTATTTCCATTGTCCATGGAACCCTTAGCCTGCTAAGCCCGACCATTATAGAATTTGCAAACAGCCTGGATCCAGATAAGATGCTGAGTAAATCAGCGTCTAATCCAGAACCAAGCTGTTTGACACTAGGCCAATTGTTTCTCCAACTATCAGGCGAATCTGATGGATTTTAAATCCAGACAGATGACAATTTAAGCAGACGACAATTTTTTTAAGCAGGCTAAGGGTTAAAAAACAATAATATTCCAAAACTTGATCTCCAGAGATAACCACGAATTCTGGCAGCACTGAATATTTAACCAATATCTAACCAATAAGTTAAAACTTGCCTCATCCCCTAATAGTCTGAAAATATCTCGTTACTTTCATGCATGAACTGCCAATCAGACATCATTATTTATTCAGATTGATTTCAAATCAACCATAAAAGCGGCATACATTGTAGGATATTAATGGAAAAGTCATGTTTGTTGCCATCACAATAAAAAAAGGAAACAAATTTTGTGTGAGCTATGGATCAAATTAACTTGAACAGCGTGATGCCAAGCTTCTTAAATTAGAGCCTATCACTCGTGTATTGGTGTTGCTACAAAAACATTGCCATATTTGGTATTAATGTATGCAGGTAACACTGTAATAACAGTATTACTTTTTAATGAAAATTCACCACCCTAGGGACGCTAATGGTTCTGAGTAGAGCCCATGAATTTTAATTTTATCGATTTGAACTATTGGTTACCATCCATACATTTGGACTGATAGCTAATTGATTACTGCATGAGTAGACCGTGTGATATAGCATTAACTGCTTCATGAAACATTTTTTTCAATCATTACGTTAATTATCCAAACTTCCCTGTAGATTACAGGAAAATTCAGAGGGTTTTTGAAGCTCATTTAGTTCCAAGTACTAACTGACTCTCACACAAATACACACACAAAATAAGAGTTAGAAGATTTAAGAGTGAGGATTGGGCAAAATTTTATCAAATTTTTATCAAATTTGTTTTCAGATTTTATACATTGATTTTTATAGCTGACTAGATCGGTATTTGATATATCCAGATGATACTTTATCTAGCCTAACTTCAATAGCCTTGATTGATATTTCTGTTTATGTAAGTTTGCAATGTAATAGTATGAATTTAATTTGAAAACTCCCTTTGATGTAAAATTCTTATTTATATTTCAATGACAAAATTAACGCAGTGTCATGCTTTAGCTAATAATAGATGCCATTACTTTAATCAGTCGTAATGGACATGTTTATATAATTTTGAAATGATTCTCTAAATCATTTATGCTTTTAAAACTGTACAGTTGTGACATATGACTAAAAAATTCTTTTAAGGCCTTCTGGCTTGCTGTTCTGCCTATGCATTTATTGGGGCATTTGACATAATCTAATCAACAACATTCAAAGGGCTTGATAAGGACTGACCAAAACACTTTCTAGACAATTCAAATTCTTTTGATCTGGCTGAATACACAGAGCAGTATACGGCCTTAAATCATTCTTATCAGCTAATTGCTAGTTGCAGTCACACCATGACACCATTTTTATTAGCTCACCTGAGCCAGAGGCTCATGGTGAGCTATTGTGACCGGACTTTGTCCGTCGTCCGGCGTCCGTCGTCCGTCCGTCAACATTTGCTTTAAACAACATCTCCTCCTAAACAGCTTGGCCAATTTTGATAAAACTTTACAGAAATGTTTCTAGGGTGGTCCTCTTTCAAAGTTGTTCAAAGAATTTGAT